>JAIPRN010001003.1:0-56981 GCA_025469175.1 Geopemphigus sp. TES_GeoC_2020
AGCTGACAACGTTCCCTGAAAACAAACAATTTACGCAACCCTTCCATCTGATTATGTTTATGTAATTATTGGGAATGATTATACCAAAATGGCGAAACAGATTTAACGTTGTAAAAAGTTGGTTTTTAAAACATCAATTAGGAATTCGTTTAAATAAATATGTTTTATAACTTTTCCATTATACAAAATAACGCATTTCAAATGTAAAAAAAATGAAACACGTAAAAAAAATTGCATTGTTTTTATCACGATAATTGTCTGGGTAGATATTTTTAAAAAAGGAGGGAGTTAAAAGTAAATTAATATCAAAAATAGGATATTCGTAAAATGCGACCATGTTAGTTTACTAATATTTATATATTGGCTAGAAAACTTTTAATAAAATAGTACTTTGATTGACATCCTTTGCAACAATATTATCAATTATACAAAATGGTATTATGAGGCTTAGTGTGAATTACGTTTTGTCTCAAATGATAAACTACAAATAGTGGATAAAAATGTTTCAAAAACCTAAAAGAAGTTTTTTAAAAAAAATTATATTAAGAATTTAACGTTTTTAATAGAACTTTAATAAAAAATCAATTTGTTATTTATTCGAACATAATATGATAGTAGCGAATCCGAACATTTAAACACGGGTTTTGAAAAAAAATTGAATCCGTTATGCCTATACAGCAATGAAGTCGATATGTTGTTATATATGTATATCTATCGGACCAAATTAACTAAATGATTGGCCGGATGAAATTTTAAAATTCTTATTATAAAAATAAAAAAACCTAAACGAATTAGATATGGCGACGTAAATTTGATAACTAGTTAATTACTGTATATTAATCCGATACAATGTATAATTGTGTAAAAAAATAATCAACGAAAAACTAGCGTATGTAAATTACCGTCTACGTGCATGTAACTTCCGAACACGTAATCTCCTTGCGGTAGTATGAGTCCTCCATCGAGATACCAATAGATCCTGGGCGGAGGGTTCCCGGATGCCGTACACCTGAGGGACAGAAATCCATTGGTTCGGACGATTTGGTCATGAAAGGTGTCCATCAATTCGGGAGAAACGGCTGGAAAAAATGAAAACACCCTCGTCTCACGTTCCCGTATTGATATTGGCGTGAGAATGTCGGCCTAAATGCGGCGGGGGAGTGTCGCGTAAATATTGAATACCTCCTAGCGACAGGAGGACGCTAGCTTGTGCGGTCTCGTCCGTGTCCGGATCTCTAGCCAGACACTGATAGATCCCTTTGTCCTCTTTCATTACATGGCGTACGGTCAAGTGATTGCCGTTGTGCGATATCTCGTGTCTGCCGAAGCCTCGGATCGGCGCGCCGTCTTTGAGCCACGAGAACAGCGGTTGGACGGACGTGCCCTGGGTGGTACAGTTGAACACGGCGGTCGAACCCGAATCCACGATCTAAAACGTGGCGAGCCATTCCCATTCATTACGGGGTTTGGCAGGAGGCGTGGGTGAGATTAGGGTTCGTTTTAAGAAGTCGTTCGATTAAACGTGCCGTCGAACTAACGTTAACACCGCGGGTACCGATATTATTATTTTACACGGGAAACGTGTCACATTTGAACACTCACTTGTTTTAGCGGGTACGCGCTGACGGCGAACGGCAACGTGGCCGACAACAATATCTGACGTTTGTCTTGGCCGAGTTTGTTGGAGACGACGCACTCGTACGTGACGGCCGACTGGCTGGTCGGCACACGGATGATGTGCAATAACGACTGATAGGGACGCACGGTTAGCGACTCCGCGGATATCTCTTGTACGCTGTCTGAACCCTTCCGGAACCATCTGAATAACGCGATTGTTAGCTATATAATATAACGGCCACCGTCCGAAATAATATCCGGTGGACACAGATATCCGGGAGGAGATTTCCGATTTACATATATTTTACGACGATTATAAACGTCAAACTACGATATTTCGTTATATTAAACGCTGAATATTATGTACATATTCCGATATAGTACCTGTTAAGCTCAGTTACAACTGTTGAATTTCAATTGCAGTTACAGAGCTTCATTAAAGATAACATTTTCTGTATATTTATTCAAATTCATATTTTAATACGTCGAAACGAATATAGTTTCAGAATTCGTTTTAAATATAATTTATATTTGTTTATCATTTACAGAACTATTGATTTCGAAATACACATAAAACATAAAGCGAAAGAAATTTTCGTTATGATTGAAATAGCTTTTGCTAGTAACGTAAATACGTCGATTCGTTTAAACTATTTGGAATAAATATGTGTAAAAGTATTTAAAAACAAATACAAATATTTGGAATGTATTTGAAATACAAATGTAAACAATTAATCATATGACAACACATTTATATTTTAAAACTCAATAGCTAGTTGTATGATTACGATATATTTTTGTATGATTACGATATATTTTTGTATGATTATGATATATTTTTAATTAAAGGGAAGTGTCGACGATTTATGTCTTAGCAATTATTTGAAGACGTGTTCAATTAAAAAAGCCTTAGAATTATTATTGAAATTAAATTCGTAGCAAAATTTGTTCGTTACTAAACTAAGTTTTACGTGAATTCTCGTATTATCTACTATTTATAACGATAAACGCTCTATCTATTAATACATAACGATTGCCATCGTTCCAATAATTTATTTTGTCATTTAATTATTATTAAAATGTAATAATAATAATAATAATAATAATAATAAAAAGTAAGGATTAAATCGTTAATTTAGTGCAACAAATAAATTAATTCTAAAAAAATGTAAGTAATTATATATGTATATAAGTACGTAAAGGGGCGTGCCTAAAATATTTTTCGGAGGGAAGGTGTTAAATATTTTGATTTATTTTAGACGTATTTTTTCTTTATTTCTCTCTCTCTCTTTCTATACATATATATATAAATTTTTTTCTTTTTTTTTGACATCTTGAGGGAGGGGTTGAACACCTAATTACCTTTATAGATACGTGCTTGTGTTCGTAGAAGTGATGAATAACGAAATAGGAGCTGTAATATGGTGATCGTAATAGCTTTTTTTATCGAATTTCATATGTAATTATTGTTCATAGTGACGGTTCGTCTCACTAATAAAAACAATTATTTTTGTTATAATATTTAATCATTGTTTCTTATTATAAATAATTTAGTATTTTAGTATTAAATATTTAATATTTTCATTATAAAACAATATATATGTATAATTTTCTAGCTAAAATTTTAGTAACTTATATAGTTCAATGATTTATATGATCGATATTTTTTTAACCTATCTGTAAAATTGTTATAATCTTCGGCTGTTAATGAATTGTATATATTGATACGATTCGAGGAGTAACTAACTTGTCCATAATTGTGGTAGTTGTTACATAAATTATTAAATATATATGAGCTCGGGGTGGTTTATAGTTTAGTGTAGGTTATTTTGGAGTATATTGTAATCAGTTTATTTTAGGAATTCGGGATATTCTATATATCATCAACGGTCGAAATGAAATTAAAATTAATTTATATTAATATTACACGGAGATCGTATATAAATATATATATATGTTAATCTTTGGTTGGCCGATGCACGATGTTAACAATTTCTTTATATTGATATTACGATAAGAATATTGAAATGTGAAGTTTTATAGTGAGAAAACGTCTTCAGAAATATTTAAATAAATATTTGAATTTCGAGTACAAATATTTATGACATGTTCTTTTAAATATTTTATTAAAAATGTACTTAAAACGCTATAAAGTATTTAAATGTATTTACTTAAATACTTTAAAAGGTTCAAGACTTGTATATTAATTCGCCGCTCTCGTCCGTATTAAATTGCTTACCAGAAGCACTGTGTGTTCTATGGATATTTTGTAAATATTTTTATTAAATTGTGTAAACATGTGAATTGAACGTAAAACAAATACGTAAACCGTCGTAATAATTAACAGACTTAAAAAACATATTTATAAATGTTATATATTATTTTTTCCTACGCGTACAGAAATATAGACGCTATATATTTGTTAAAATATATTTTTATGTCGATTTTCGTATGGATCCAATCTGCGTTAACAAATACTAACTAAAGTTAAATAAACACGGTTTATTTATTTTGTTTGGTTATTAGTTATAATAACTATAAAATTATAATTATATAACTCATTTATAAGTTGTTTTTTATAATTTCGAAGTTAATTCGTATCCAATTTATTCTTTTAAATACGATTACATAAATGATGCAATTTACTTGAGTTACGATTACGATTAAAACGTTAGTTTTAATATAATTTAAATTTTATCTCATTTATTAAATAATCGTGTAACATGGTTGACTATATTCAATACACATTTCACTTTATTATGTACTTCAGAAGTAATAACTCCTAACTCTGACGATGAAAAAAATATTGTACATCCTATAATAATAGTAATTTGTACGCGAACTATTTTATATACTCGTATTATTATAAAATTGTTTTTCGATTAACTTGAACGGATTGATTTGCCGAATTTCTTAAATTATTGTAATAAATAAGCCGCATTTTATTATTTTGTTAGGGTCATATAACACCAAACAGCATAATTCACCATTTCATTATCACTGTCAACTCGTTTAATTATAAACTATTGTATAAATAATAAAACAATTTATTATATATTTATAAACGTATTTGTTTCTCGATTTTTGTAGGCATTCACCGAATAGAAAATCCACATTCTCCTAAAATCAAATTAGTGGTAAATATTATATTTTTATATAATTTTAACGTCATATATTTATTAATATTCAATATACGCTTTTTGTATATTGAAATTTCAATATTTTATTTTAAAGTATAAAAAATATAGATTTTTAACGATAATGGACATTTTAAAATAAAATATCGAATTTCGGATTTTTTAATTAGGTGGCTTGGCTTAAATACCCATTATTTTACAAGAATTTTACCGGAAACGGTTTTCTTTATAAAAATATATACACGCACGTAAGGGCATAGAGATTCAAAACCTGTTAATCTAATGCCAGCAAATTTTCGCATTTACAAATAAGGCCAATAATTCTCGTGCGAGATTTTACATTATAAAACAATAGTGATAATATTACTAGTTTATTAAAAAATGATGTATGTATTTACTTTATTTTAATTGCGTAGGTTAGGTTGTGAAAAATATGACGGAACAATATTAAATTTCTTGAAAAAATGAATTATTAGTAGTTTCATTTCCCAGTACTCGAATACTGAGCCGTGCAATATGAGAAATTTGGTTGACGTTAGTGTCAAAGTTTCACGAGTATATAATAAGAGAGTGAGTTGTGATGAAAACTTATTGGAGATAAATGTTTTCAAAGTATGACAAAAATGTTACATATTAAATTGTAGAAAACAAAATCAAGATACTGCGTCTATGTTTCAATATATAATTTGAAGACTTGTAATAATTTTGTAACGCGAGTGATGTAAGATACGTTTATCATATATGAGTAATGATCTCGAATATACATTTTGATTAATAGTGAAATATTATCATTAAAGCTTGTCTATATCAACGAAGAACATTTTACCGAGAAATATTTTGAATCAATATTAGTATTAGCAATAGTAATTTTATGATACGACGGATTATTCGCATTTGCTAGGCAGAATTTCGGTTCAAAACAGAAGACAAGTGACGAAACGAAAGCTAAAACATAAAAAACGTAATATCGACGTTCCGAAATCCAAATCACAGGAAATGATGTCGTAAAAACTAAATAATTCGCTTAAACATAACTGTATAGCTTAAGGTAATTAAGACCGTTTACTATTTTACACGATCTAAAATTGTTGATATCGTATAAATAAATATATATATATATATATATGTATGATAAATTACAATTCATAGTAAATCTATTTTCTTAAATTATTTAATTAAAAGAAATTAATTTTATAGGCTAAACGATATTTGGTAAATCAATAATTTGTATTTGAGTTCAAATGTTGTTGTAGTGTTTAGGTTTGTTTCCGATACTGTACGGATACAGTAATTGAATATATGAAAGTAAATATTTATATTGTCGTCAATAAGATGATTTTTCAAGGAATATAGGGTGGTCATCGAATAATACAGCTTTATTTCTTTTTCGATTTTTCAACAATGGTCGACTTACGATTTCTTAAAATCAAACGCCAATATTATTTAATATTTTTAAGCGTGGCCTAAATTATTTGTGTTAGTAAAACAGCATGGATGATTTCACGTGTTCGTATGTGTATACAACAGTTGTGAAATTTAAAGAATGGTCATTTTATCCCATGTTTTTTTAATTGTATACAATTTTTGGTCGATATTTATACTTAAAATTTCACTTTTTTATATATCTGTACATTTTTGGAGTATACTACGTTATTTTCTTGTGATTAATAACTGCGCGAAAATTTTGTTTACAATCATCGACGAATTGAATATATTCCGATTTATTAATCAAAAAATACATCGTAGCTGACAAAATTAAAGGTACTATTTTTAAACGAACGTTTTAACTCCTGTAATATTGGATAACGACAGTAACAAATTTGTTTAAGTGCCTTTTTTATTTGCAATTATTATCGTCCAGAATATTTGTTTCCCGAGCGGTCCTTGAATATTTTTCATTCGAATTTATAATAATAGACGTCGCGTGTCATTAATTTGGTATAGATTGGTATGTACCTGTATGTAGGCGGAGGGAATCCTTCAGCCAAACAGACCAGGTCGGTTGCCTGGTTGACTTTGACGTGCACATGTTCCGTATGGTGTTTAATGGTTGGCGGCATATCTTCGGTCGGCTGTTTGATGACGACTTTGGCCGGTTGACTGACCACTTGGTCGCCCGTGTACTTGTTGACCACTTGACAGAAATACCGGTCGAATGTGTCTTCGGGCACTACGTCGTGAACGAGAAGAGTGCCATCCAGAGCGATCACGTACCGTCCACCCGGGTGTATTGGTGTGGACTGTCCCACTTCCATCCGGGAATCTTCCATTTTGAACCACGTTTTTACCAAATGTTCGCTGGTTAATTCCGGTGACTGGCATTTGAACGCAGCTACGTTCCCTTGTAGAGCAAATGTGTTCTGAACGGATAGTTCGTACGATTTCGCCATCACTAAAAAAATTATTTTGGACCGTTTAAAACAAAACAATAAAACGTCGTTTTCGTGCATAATATTATCCATTCAAGGGGTTTTTTTTTGTATTTATGGTAAATTTTGTTATTTCATACGAGTATATTCCAATATATAACAGTATACTGGCATTGTGTGTTTCTTGGACGTGGTTAAATTCGAATTTTCTAATATTATTACAGAATGTTTAGGTTCAAAGTTACATAAACAACGTTACGCACTTTGACATTTGACGTCATTTTAGACCCATGACTCAACTATTGAATTCCTAAGTTATGCATTGCACGTCGCCATAGGGAACCCTCAAGTGCCACAACAGTAGAGTTTGAGGGATTGTTATTACTTGGATTTCAAAGAGACCTTAGAAGGGAAATTACTTATTTCCTATTATTAGTTTATAACACGCGTATTCTTTATTATTTAAAAAAATTAAATTAGTTAAAACAAATTTACGTAATTTTTCTAAGAAAAAACAATTTTAAAAATGTTTTAAATGATATATACGTTTGACGTTGAAAATGAACATTATATAAAAATTCTGAAAAAATTTTAAAGGAAAATATGTTAGGTAACATTTTTGTATATCAATTTACACAACTTAATGTTTTAGATAATTTGGTCGCTTATAAAAAATATTAATTATGTGAGCAATTGAATAAATATATCATTTATTTATGTACATTATGCTGTATTCGTTTTGTCTGGAATAAAAAAAAGCTGTTCTTTATTAAACGAAAGAAAATACTTGAACCAATATTATTGAATTTTAAGACGGACGTTGTTTTTTAATTAAATTGTAGTCAAATAAATTATTGTTTAATATATTTTAATTATAATTTATATATTATATAGGAATATAATATTAATAATTAAAATATTTTCATTGAAACATGAATTATATTCTGTAAATCGATGATTATTTCTTTAAATAAAATAAAGCGTAGTTTAATTTTTATTATATTTTAGAAATATAAATACAATTTTTTAAACATATTGAGAATTTATTACTTATTTTGGATTTTTAAACTTTTTTATTTTTTGAAAAAAAGCAACGTGTAAAATACATCATCTATATATAAAAAACAAATTAAAAACTTTTTATGTAACTTAAAATGTATTGATCATTGAAAATAATATATAAGAATATAAGGATAATATATATAAGGATTAATGAAAATTAAATACTATTACATTTTCAGGCGTTTCTAATACATTTTTAGATTTGAAACAAAAATCCGAATTGGATAAACATTTAATATGTCTAAAAAGGTACGTCATTCCTTTGTAGTTTTTCATTTAAAATTTTACAAAATATAAGTAAAGACTATCTATCAGATTCTGAGTATAACTCATCATGAATATAAAGGAAACTCCTTTAACTCAAATCTGTTTCCGGACAATAACAAGTCACACATTATTATTAAAACAATACGTCATTCTTATTTTGTTTGAGTTATATGTTGACAATGTAAGACAATATCGACATAAGTTAAGGGATCTAGAAAATAATCTATCATACGGAAATTCAGAACCTACAATTGTAGCATTGCGTTGACGCCGTCGTTTGGGTTTCTTAATTCTTCAAGTAAAAATAGGGTATAGTAAAGAAAATGAAAACGCTCTAAAGACTGAGTGAATCCACATTATCTAAACGTGTTTATGTGAATTTAGTATGCACCATCGTTTTATCGCAATGCAATTTGTATTGTTATATGAAATGTGAGTTTTACTTGTTAATTACTATAATAGGTTTTGTAATCCGTAATTTAATTATTATAACTTTAAAACACTTAAAGTTTTAGTAAAATGAAGTTTGGAGTTTGTGTCAAAACTCTACCAATGCCGCATTATACTTAATTAATATTTTGAAGGATGTTGGTACTACAAATAACAAGTTATAACTGTTAAGCGATTGATTTTATTAAAACTATGTACACTTTTGTATTTTTTAAATATATATATATATTTATAATGACAATTGAACCACGTGTAATAATAATAATATATTCAAGTTTTGCGAAAAAATCAAAAACTCATATTTTCCATATTTGTTGAAGATTATCGAATTTTTCTTTACGATTTCAATAAAAAACAAACCGTTAAACTATTATTAGATATTTTTTAAATTAATAGGTTCTTAATGGCTGGTACGTAAGGGTAGGTAAGTAAATATTTAACCTTGAAATTTCATGTGTAGGTATATAAGGGTCGAAAGAATTCTGAATTGTATTTATTTTTATTTCCAGACTTTTCTGAAATTTAAACAGAATCTATTAAATAATATTAAACGAAATTAACGCTCATAAATGTTAATAATTAATTTTTTTCGTGTAATTTTCTTAATTTTAAATATTTTATAAAATCTATTGGATGATAACTTAGATGGGAATTATTGAGTTGTATTATTATTTTAAAATCTTAAACAACGATTTATCTATGATTTCGTAAAAGTGAATATCAGAAAATAACTTAGTTTGTTGTAAATTGTATTATTTTTTATTACAATAAAATTAAGTATAGTTCATTTTGAACTTATTATAAATATGTTGAATATTATGAATTACATAAAAGTAGTAAATTGGAAGTATCGACATTACCTCAGACATTCTTCAATATTTATCTAGTTTTCCTTGTGCTTAAATACCTACTGGGAAAATTGAATAATTATCTCCTTAAAGTATCAACTACACAACAATTTCCTACAGAAAAGAGGATTTATATCTAAATATTAGAACATCAAAAACTCGTTAAAATGTGTTTACAGAAATAACTAAATAAAATAAAATAAGAGTAATAATTTTTTATAATACTTTTTCTGATTAATATTAGTTAAAACGAAAATCGTTTTCGTGTGGGAATAGTCCATTGCTTAAAATAGGTCAAACAAATCTGTACCAAGTATATCCTAATAGTATAATGTGTATTTGCCTTTATGAGACAAATACAATGCTATACAATTGTGAGAAAAATTTAAACTTCATTCCTTTCAGCTGTGTTTATATTATAAAGTATTTGAGTTTTTTATTGCAATATTAAATTTTGTTTGGTCACTTAAGTTAAATTTTTAACTACATACAGGCGTATAATATTGAAATAAAAATAAATATTTTACTAAATTTATAACGTAATTTTATGGAATCTTATAAATCAATCATATTATATTACTACTTAAAATTCAAACAAAAAATAAAAAAAATTTTTATTTTGTATAATTTAATCAACCGATTTATTACAGTATTTTTAACGAAATATAATTTTAATATATTTATTTACGTTAGTAACATAGCCAGTATTCTTTTGTGCAAATTATTTGATGGATTTTTTTAAAAAAATTCAATAACTGTTGGTTTTTTTATATTATACCCAAGTTTTGGCAAAATATTGTTTATATATTTATATATATGAGGCGTGACTATTAAATATCGAGATTATCAAACTAGTGATAAAGCGCATCCAGATAAGAAATTAGTGTTGGTATCTACGTATAATGATATGAATGCACATCATAATTTAGTTTAATTATTGTAAAAAAATATTATACTCAAATATTTTACAATTTTCTTTTAATAAAAATGAACTGTCCCTTGATCTTCTTAGAATACCGACTATATTACTAAATATTAACGAATCATCAGAAATTAGAGAAATCATATTTACATCACGTTTAAAAATAATAAATATAAACGCACATGACACATGCCGATCGTACAGGTGAGGGTTTAATTAACAATAAGAAGGGAGTAGTCTGACCGTACACTGTTCGATCAAACACGTCACACTCTTCATGAAGTAATAAAACGAAAAAAAATCAAAAAGACGACACACTTTCACAAACTCATAATTTAAAAAGAATGATTTCTGTAAAAACTCAGAGAAAGGGACCCAAAAATATATTTACTACGGTCAACATTACAAACGCTGCAACACCAAACGTATCGATTCCTATAAGAGTGTGACCTTATGAATACTATATAACGCAAATATTACGCTCCTCGGCGAGCAGAAGAAGGCGGTAAGTCGAGTAGGGGAAAGTCTTCCGCCCAGCAGAGAAGAGACTTTCGTCTCCTCGGCTTATCAGAGAAAAGCGGGAGGCTCATCAGAGAGAAACCACTCGTCCAGCCAAAGAAGGAAGTCTCTCGTATCCTTGAGTAGCGGAGAGAAGTCTCTCGTCGGTTCAGGCACAGTGCATTTGAAGACGCTCCAGCTACGAGCTTAAACTCTTTCCAAGAGTCGGTATTTTGAGGGACAAGTGCAGTCAATTATCACTAACATATCTGCATTTTGGCTATTTTGACATTGTCGGTGAATTCGGGAAACAAAGATACTGATCTAACCTTTTTCTCAATTCTTCGCACAACCTGTTATGTCTCCAGACTAATGAAATAAAGTACGGTCGGTTAGGCAAGAGATTATTATTTATCCAATTCTGATATTAATTGTATTTGATTAGTTTAATTATATTCGACGAGGCCACTTTTTAATTACATTTCTAAATACTTACCGGACTCATGATCCCGAAAATTAACTAATAATTCTTCAAATAACTCACTCTTCAATTACACTTCCTACTCACCCCTACTCTTTTTATTTTATTACTCTTTTTCGTTATTTCTTGTTCTTTTTATTTTATTTCTTTGTTTTTTGAGTTATTACATACAAATATGACTGCATCAATCAATATCAGTTAAGTTAATTTCTGTTAGGTAGTTAACGTCTGAACGTTGTTTAAATTGATCATGTATGCGCTATATGTCGAAATTATGCCGGACGAAAAAAATGAGCAGCGAACTGATTTAAAATTTCCAGTAAAGCTTGGAAAATGTGTGACTGAAAGTTTTTGCTTATTGATAAACGTAAATGGAGATATTGTCACGTCTCGACCACGTGTTTCTGAGTAGTATAAATTATTTCGTGAGAATTGTGAATAAGTTGAAGATGAACAACGTGTGGGTTGATAATGCTTTTCAAAAATGAACGATAACATTTCAAAAATAAATGATATCACGAGAAAAGATTGGCGATTGAACATTCGAACAAGAGCTAAAATAGTTATTAATAATAAGGAGACAGTTAGATACATTTTACATGATCATTTGAATATAACAAAAGGCTGCGCTAAATAGTGCCTAAAAACCTCTCCCAGTAATAGAAAGATGGTAGGCGATAAATTCGCGTTAACAATCTTAGATCTATGGAAAGTGAGCCAGATTTGTTAGAAAACTTCTTAATACGCGGCGATACGTGGATATTTCAATATGATACCGAAACTAAGAAAGAGTCAATGCGTTGGAAGACTTCCGCATCATCAGAGATAAAAAAGTTAAACGAACAAATCAAAACTGAAAGCCACGTTAATCGTACTTGTTGATAATAATGGTCTAATTATAACTAAATGTATAAAAATAGTTAATGACCATTAGTATTTACAAGTATTGACAACATTCAGTGACACGAGTAAGAATAAAGCGGCCTGAATTTTGGAAAAACAAATCTTGGATTTTTCATCTAGTTAATGTGCCGACTCAATGCCTTAACTATATAGCAGTTTCTGACCAAAAATCGAACACGAGTGCTGCAGCATACACCATATTTGTCAGATATCGCTCCGTGTCATTTTTGGCTGTTTCCAAAATTAAAATGCGCGTAAAGGGGAACACATTTTAAATCAATTGAAGCTGTTCAAATAAAATCGACAGATGTTTTAAAATCAATAAAAGAAAAGAATTTCCAACACTCTTTCAATCAATTTAAAATACGAACGAAGTGATAGAGTAAACGTAGAGGGCAGTATATAGTAAGATAAAAATGTTTATGGTTAAATTTACCTTAATTCTTAAACATAAATTGTCTTCGGTCGCAGGCTATATAATATATGTAAAATATGGTTTTGACACGCTCTGGCATTACCGAACTTAAGGAAAAAAACGTGTAGTCAGGAAATTCCAAAAAATTTAATCGGACTCGAAAAAACAAAATTCAACGAAAATGAAAAACGTTGTAAAAAATAATAATTTAACTTCGTGCCGTACACCTTCGTATATATCGGGTCGTATAATTATATAGAATTACAACCGTGTGTTTTTTGAGAACTGAAAACGTTAATGGGTCCGGTAGATTGACTTTTGGCACTGGGGAGAACAAAACACAAAACAAACAAACAAAAAATAAAAAATACACACACGTTAGAGTGCGCAAATATTACGGGGCTCGAAGGAAGAGCCCGGGACTGTTACCGTGTCGGTCAACTGGGCAAAATGAAATATTTACGCGGATCCGTACCGGCTTTAATCCTGGACTCCCGCGAGACGATTTTGCCCACCGGGTTTTCCAGTGCACATTTGTAAGTCGCCGCATGTACTTCGGGCACGTATGACTGTGCGGGGAACGGCGGGAAGTACAGGTTGCCGTTTGGTTGCGTTTCCCTGGAAATGAATACACATGGACGAAATATTCAAATGCGAGTATATATATATATATATATGTAAACATAAAGAAAACCGAAAAAGCAAAAACAATATAAAACAACAAATTACTATATACATGTACAATTATTATTTTAAAAAGGACGTTTTCGCATTGCCGAAGCTTACAAAGTAATTTCGAGTGTATATTATACGCACGACGTTTGTATAGTTATGGTACTCGTATAAACATACACCCACACACACACACACACACACACACGTACGTACGTACTTAAGCAAGCCTGTTGTGTAATTTTTTTTTTCACTCACAAATCCGTTCGGTTAAAACAATTTCGCGTCTCGTTTCGTATTTAAATCCGTATAATGTACATATTACAATTATCATGATCGCGGACGCGTGCAATTAAACCTCGAACGACTTGTTTCGTGGTTTTTATTCTGTACCTAACATAATACTATGCGCTCACGCGGCTTATTAAACACATTCTCACGGATGTAACGCACGCCTGGCTCGACTTTAAAAGGGCGCTTCTTCCGTTCTTTGTGCGTTACAGTTACTATGAATGTTTCGAATAATTATCATTATATACTAAAAAGTATCGCGAAGGGCGGGCACGTCGAAATTAATTTCGTGACACGGCAATCTGTCGATAATATCCCGGAGGCGTATTTTCATTAATTTTCTACGAGCGTGGAATGACGATTCGTGTCATGAATCCAACGGATTTTTTTTCATTTTGACTATACTTCAGACTAAGGTCGTTAGTTTATAAGAGCAAGTTGTTATTTCGAAACAATCGAAACTATATATCGTCAATTTTCAAACGTTTACATTAAAATAAAATACGTACATATAGCGCACTTATGCGCATATCGTTATGCGTTAACGGTGTGAGATGTATAGAAAACGTTAAATTTTTACCATAATTAGTCATACAAAAATTAGGATCGTAAATTTATTTTTAGATACTTGAACTTGATAATCAAGCTGATTTACTGGCTTTCAAAAAGGTTATATCTTTTTGTTCGTAGTTTTATGAAAATGTATAGCCGTTGTAAGGGACCCACGACGTGTAATACTGGACACTCAATTACGCCAGTGATTAGTTATCCGCGTTACGGAGCATAAGTGATTTCATTTTTAAGCTAAGCAATTAGTTTAATCGTTATTTCTTTAGAGCCGTTTATTCGTTAAATTACGCACTCGCGAAGTTTCTTGGTTGGTGGTGGCAGAGCCCTCGTTGTCGCCTGTTTTAAATAGTTCGAATAATAAAATAAACGCATTTAATGATTTATAATAATAAAAGATAAATAAATAAAAGGGAACGTCTTGAACGATTTTCGTACACGAATCGTGTGTAAATATTTGTTATTTTTGTTTAATCATACACCGGAAATATTTGCTGTACTCTGTAAACTTTTTATGGTCTGAAGAGAAAGTTCGAAACTTCTCCTTCACTGCTCTATATACAATACGTATTATATGATATTTTAGGTATCGCGTTTTTTCGATATACTGCGATTTTTTTAAGATACACGGCCCATACCTATAGTAGCCGGTATTTTCATGTTCCGTTTAGAATATACCTCATTAATCCGCGATTCGTGAAAACAGGTTCACATAATATACGTTTATTATTTAATAATTACAATTATTGAATATAATGCTAATTTCGGCTAATTTCAATCAATGTCTACTGGGAAAGCGCAATTTAATGTATATAAATATGACGCAATGATAATAACGAAGTATGTAAACAGAGCTTTGGTGTTCAGAGACAAGAAATATTTTCACTCAGAAAGTAGGGAACCTTTGCGTAAAACAAAATATGTTCGTTAAAATATCTATTCAATTAATTACGACCAAAAATTGATTTACATAATTGCATAATATCAATAAACGCTTTAAACGTGCATAATAATATGTAACCCTGCTTGTGTGTAACAACATTACGTAATAAAAACAATAGACAATATAAATTTGAAATTAGCGACAGTAAAGATTATTTTCGGGTTTTTTACGAAATAATAATTTAAATTTTATTTTAAATTAGCTATAAACTAATCTTCGGATTGGAATCATTGAGAGAGAATAATTAAAAAGTAAAAACTATGACTACACATTATAAAATTACCAAATGTTTTGTTTCTATTCGTTTCATAATTTACAAAACAAATTACGAGTTTAAAACGGAATATTTTTATTTCGTTTATATGCTTGTAGGTTGAATAGTACAAATTTTTCGTTAAACAAACATTGATATAAATTCTGAGCCCACTATATAGTCTTAAAGTTTTAAGTTGTTTCAACGATTTAAACAAAAAAATATCAATTTCATACATATATTTATTAAAATTTGACAAGTATTAAAATTATACGACGAATTAACATTTACCGTTTTATTTTTATTTTTTATTAGGTTTATTAAGAATAATCAAAAATCTTTTTTCTTCTAATAATAAGCCGATGGGTGGAAAAGGAAGGCTGAAAGATTTGAGTTGAAGACGCTATCCAATAATGGCGCTTCGACATGTTTTATTTAAATATGACTAAAATTGGAGTAAGATCCTTGACCACCATTGCTTCAATCTTCGGGAAGTATTACCGGGGAGAGATTAGGAGGAGAGGTTTAAATGAGGGAGTTATAGTGCAAAAAAAGGCGGGAAGGAAAATTGTTATAAAAAATTTTAGCAATTTTTGTCGATAGATTGTATATTTAAATCGTTATGTTGGGTGTAATTAGATATATATGGAGGGGCGTTGGTGATTAGGCGGAGTACTTTGGATTGAAATGTTTGTATTTTATTTGTGTTTGGTTTTTTGATGGTGTCCCAGAGCTGGATACCATAGGACCATATGGGTTTTAGGAGTAGATTGTAGATCTATTTTTGAATTTTAAAATTTTAGTTTTCAAGTTGAGTTTAGAGGATTTCTTAAGGATATTTATAAGTAAGAATAGTCTGAGAGTCAGAACAATTTTAGTTTTTTGAATGTGATAGGACCAGTTTAGTTTTTTGTCAAGTGATAAGCCTAAGTATTTACCTGTGTTTGAGAAGGGTATTTGTTTGTTGTTTAGGAAGATTGGAGATTATTGACCTTTTCTTAGTGTAAATATTGTGTGGGTAGATTTTAATTCGTTGATTTTTACCCGACAACAAGAGTACAAAGGAGAAAGGAGGTTTAAATGATATTGTACGAATGAAGAGGCTACTTGTGGGTCAGAATGAGAGGCATAGATGAATTTTTTATCAGCGTATTCGGCAATTATGGTGTTAGAGTGTGTTGGTTGGTCAGCAGAGTACAAATAGTAAAGTGTGGGGGAAAGGACAGCTCCTTGACGTACGCCTGCTTTTATTTGTGAAATAGAGGAGAGTTCTGATTCGAATCTGACAGCGAAGAATTGTTCACTTAGATATGATTTTAGAAATAGGCAGTATGACGGTGGTAGAAATTCTTTTAATTTGAATAATAGGCCTGGATGCCAGACCATATCAAATGCCTGAGAGACATCCAAGAAGACAGCTGAAGTGTACATATTTTTTTCAAATGAGTATGATATGATATCTGAAAGCCTACGAATTTGGTGGATGGTTGAATGTTTTTTCCTGAAGCCGAACTGTGATTTTGGAATAACGTTTTTATTTATGATAATTAGATAGATGCGTTTAAAAATTAATTTTTCACAAAGTTTAGAGAAAAGAGGTAGTAGGCTTATATTGGTTTATATGAAGACGATATATTAGGAAGTTCATTAGGTTTGTGGAAGAGAATAATTATTGAGAATTTCCATAATATTGAGACATAAGATAGTCTTAGAATTGAGTTGAGAATATGAGTAATGTGGATTATAGTTTTGGGTGGTAGTTTACGGGCTATTTCGGCCGTAATTAAGTCGAATCCTGGATACTTGTTTAAGGGAAATTTGTGAATGAAAATTTTTATTTCATTTGGAGTGAAGCATTTTGGAAGAAGTGTTAGTGGGAGTAGGATGGATAAAAATTGGTTAATTTCATTTTCATTGGAAGGAAGGAGTGAATTAGGGTATAGTTGAAAGACTGATGATAATTGTTGCCTGAATATTTCTGCTTTATCTTTGTCATTTATGGTCCAACTACCATCTTGCTTTTTCAAAGGATGAGTAGTGATTTTGTGTTTCAGTAATTTACATGTTGATTTCCATAAAGAACCGTCTTTTTCAGGAAGAGGGG
The DNA here is from genome assembly GCA_025469175.1 of Geopemphigus sp. TES_GeoC_2020. Taxonomy (NCBI): domain Eukaryota; kingdom Metazoa; phylum Arthropoda; class Insecta; order Hemiptera; family Aphididae; genus Geopemphigus; species Geopemphigus sp. TES_GeoC_2020. The sequence goes on from JAIPRN010001003.1 coordinate 17,800, forward strand.
CTATATGATTAGAAAAATCATCGGCACGCTGTTTAGAAAATTGTTTTTTAAGAATATTACCAAGTTAATTAAATATTTTTTGTCAAGTTCTGAGGGGATTTGGAAGAGTTAGAGTTCCTTGCGGCGGTTTTTATTGTTTTGGTTAAAGAGTGTACGACCATTGCTTTCATATTTTAGACGAATTTTTATATTTATATTTTCGTTAAGGAACGATTGAAATTTGTTCCAATTTATTAACCCACTAGTTAGAGATGGGTAGGGAGATTTCAGGGGAGGTTAATTATTAAGACTTAGAAGGAAAGGGGAGTGATCTGATAGAGGATCAGGTAGATTTTTAACTTTGCAGTGGAGTCTGTTTGGTATTTTGGTTACGAATATATCGAGGATTTCAGGATGCTTTCGGGGAGATTTTGGCCCGTATGTAGGATTTGGGGGGAAAAAGGATAAGGTAGTTATTAGCATGGGAGATTTGTCTGAGAATGTTACCGTGGAGAGAATTTGAATGGCAACCCGATTGTATATGTTTGGCATTGATATCACCACCAATTATAAAGTTGTTGCCAAGAGTAGAAAAGAAATAATTAAATTGGTTAGGAGTTATGGTATGTTTAGGAGGACAGTAGGCGGAGGTAATTGTAATGGGAGTATGATCCAGTGTTATTAATATAGTGTATGCTTGTATGTGCGGTTCTGTGTATTGTAAGCAGGGGTGGTATAGGAGGAAGAATTTAATTATTATTGCAGCCCATCCGTGGGAAGAATCATCAGGATAGTTTGTTTTAAGGATGTTGTACCCGGGAATATAATTTTTTGAGCGATATTTTAGATGGGTTTTAGAAATTAGGGCAATATTGATTCGTTTATTTTGAAAGTGAGTAAAAAGTCGCCAAGGTAATTTTGAATATCATTAGCATTCCATAGGAGTAGTAGAAGTGAGTTGGCGGTCGGTGGATTATTTGTTATTATTGAGGACTGTTTAAAGAAAAGATAGCAGTGGATTTATAATGGCTTTAAAATCATTTATAAAGTTATTTAACGTAGTATTTATATCTGCATGGTTTGAATGCGCTGGATGTAGGTCTTTGTTGGCTGTTGCATTAGAATATGTTCTTTGTTGTGTGGTTGGTGGAGTGGAATGTAGAGTTGAGGTAGCCATTTGGATATTTTGATTATCTTGATTTGTTTTCGTGAAAGTCGATGGAGTTTGACTTTTTATTCTGTTTGGATAGCGATGTTTTTGTAAGTTTTTGTATATGTGACATCCTTTATAATTGGCAGGATAGTCACTGTCACATAAAACGCACTAAGCAAGAGAGTCTTGAGACTTTTGGCAAGTTAAAGAAGGATGTTGATCTCCACAATGGACACATCTGGGTGAGTATGCACAGTATGATTTTGAATGTCCGTATTTTTGGCAGTTTATGCATTGAATGTTGTCTCCACGTTTGTAGTACTCTTCGATTTTAATTTTTGTGTAGAGAATGCGATTGGTATTTACAAGTTCTTTTTTGATTTCGTTTAGCTTTAAATCAACAAAGAAGAGTGGAAAAGCTATTTTTGTAAATTTATGTAATATATTGTCTGACAATACGAGATCGTGGATTATTGTCACGTTATCCTCCATGGTAGCCATTTTCGGAGCACCTAGGCGTGATTCATCAAAAACCGACGTGCGACCACGTTGAAACTCGTTAAACCAATTTTTGACGATATTAATTTTGAAATAATTGAACACTTAATGTGAACAAAAAGACAAAAATACAAGAGAGCAAGAGAGCACGTGCATGTCGCTACGGTGTACTATTATTATTATTATTATTGTTATTTACGCGCATATTCTTATGGTATAAATATTTTTAATTAATTAATAAAACACTTTCGCGAAAATTGTGGGTGAAAGAATTAAAAACGTAGTGATACGAGACTAAAGAGAAAGCGAGCGCTTTAGGTTAATAAAACATTTGGATGATGCGGTTATGACAAAATATAAAATAATTCGATGACGATTGATTATTACCGTTTATAATATGAGTATATGTATTTTATAATACCCGTTGAAGTAAAATTATTTCAACACTTTTAAGGAATAACAATAAATGACGTATAGTTAAAAAATTATAAGACGACGAACTGATTGCTAGCAGTCAATACGATTAATAATGCGTATGTTGAACAGCTTAAACGTCGGAATCGTATAAACGACTAGAATGCTTTTTGGATTAATTGAAACGATCTAACACCGAAATTCACGTTATTTTCTGCTTTTAGTGGATACTTTAATATTACTTAATTATTACCAAATATTATACGATAACACTTTTATCGGGCTCGATAAAATTATATTATATTTATTCGATTATTATTGTTTGGACGACTTATATTTATTAACTCGTATGCAAAACACATTAGAATTCCATTAGAAAGTTAATGTGGACCGACTTTGGTTAAATGTATTTTCAAACGTCACAGAGAAAATTCGTGTAGAAATTATGATTGATATACGAACTAAAATGCGTATATGATTGCGGTAACTTGTAAGTATAGTATTAATAACATTAACGTACGTGTATAAATTGACAATATAGTTACTGATTATTTTATTACCCTGAAAATTGTATTTATTCGTCGTTAAACTTTTTTTTTGTCATTTGGTCTAATATCGAATGTAATTATTACATCATAATCGTTACACTGTTTATTATTATCAATATATTATCGAACAACGTGTTTATCGTATTCAAAATTAAATTAGATTGTCGAAATAATTGTAATAGATAAAAATAAATAATTATTTTACGTGATTAAATATACGAGTGTTTTAATTTTTAATTTTTTTTTTTTTTTGAGCGCGTACTGAACGCGTTGAACTAAGGACAAACCGAACATATGTGAATTGTAGTGTTTAATCGTTTCTCTTAAGTTACAACGCCTTTTGGTCGATTTCTCTTGGCTATTGAACGATTACGGTGTCCAAACTTGTAAAACGTATACACGCGTCTATTTTATGTATTTTCGCTATCGCGGGATGAAAAATGAATCACCCATTATAGGATAATCAACTACCCCGAAAGTGTTACGTAAGATCGTGAATAAAGTATAAATATGATTGATATGAAAATCGTAAATATTTAACATAATTATTATATCCAGCTATTTCATTGACTCGAATTCTTGTTTTTTATACGGTCTTAAAATGTTTTATGATATACCTTTTAACAACCGCGTAACGAGACATAAAATCGATCGCGTTCTTAACCGGTATAAATATATTAACACGACGTGTCGAAACGTAAAACTTAACAATACGATTTTTTCATATAAAAATATTTTAACGATTATGAAAAACGTGCTTGTCAAACGTTATATATGCAATTATATAATGATATTGATTTGTGATAAGCACATAAATTAGTAACATTAATCGCTTAAAAACTATTTCGATCCCGAAAAAGTGCTTTATGATCCGAGGAAAAAAATTGTGGTTTAGTATTTGTCGGGATTACTAGGCATTGTATCAAGAAATTATTTTACCAAGATGTTTTATAGTTTTATAAATTCATACACGCGAAAACGATGAAGTTAATATAGCTTTTTAAATATCTCGTGCGTTGAATTCTCATCGTTAAATTATAATTTGTTATGTCAAACGTTTTGTGAATGCTCTTTAATCCAATAAGTATACATGTAATTTGTGCAGATCTGTGTTTTCGAATTTTCAAAAAAGCTTTGGGGAAATAAAGACAAAAAATTAACATTTATACAATCGAGAGTGGTGGAAAAGGATCATGTGAAATATTCTATTATCATTCATAAAATGTCGATCATGGTGACGGTTATGCTGGATTTAACTTTTGTCAAGGTAGGATAAATATATGTTTCCTTTTTCCTCTAAAATAAAAAAAACTTTTTAGAACCGCTGAATATTGGATTTCATGAATTCAACAGATCAAACATAAGGATATCACTGAATAATGATAATATTACTATAACACAGTTTTATAATAAACATGATAAATTAAATCTATGCGTATAATGAACATTTGAAATAGAAGTGTAGTTAGCTGGAAGAATTTCTTCATTCAATCTTATAAATATTTTTTCCTTTTTTATGATTTAGAATTCGGAATCGGATTGTAGCTGGAAGAATATTTTAAGCAACAACTTAGAAAATTGAGTGATGTAACATTCTGCCGTTCAATTATTTCCATTTTTTATACATTAATCATCATTAATAAAATTCCTTAACTTTCATCTTAAAATAAACAAAACGATCACTAATATATATGAAAATGCATGCAGAAAAATATATTGTGTACTGATAAAAACTGATTAATTAATGAAATTTCAAACAACAAAAACAGGTCCTTTGTCAGAATCAAAAGTTAGGTTTCTATAAAATATTTAAGTATAAGAATATATATATATTTAAAATTGATTTCATTTACCTATTTTCAAAATCTAATCTGTAAATATTGGATGTCTACTATCTAAACGATTGTAATGGCGCTACGTCCTTAAAGCTGGTTTATTTTTGTTATGATTAAATTGATAAGCAGACCATTGACTTATATATTTGTTTATACTATGCGGTTTAATATACCTAAAAAATAAGGTTTGAAAATTATAAAATATATTTTAAAAAAATTTGGAAATAAAAAAATCGTGTTTTTAATTACAGCATCGAAAAAGTTTAAAAATTCCTTTTTTGTGTCCGTAAATAAACAACATAATACGATCGAAAAATAATTACGATAATGCGTTCAAAGCAGCCTCTATAAATTTCGATATAATAATATTTAAATACACATCTATAAGTCAGTGGCGTGAACTACGGATCCTGAGAGGTCGTAATTGCGACCCAATAATAATGGTAGGGTTTCAATATTATATTTGTGCAACCCTAGAAATATCTTGAATAATAAAACTATTTGCGTTAAATATTTTTCCATTATTCGAAATGTATAAATACGTATAAAAAAATTATTAACCTGACCAATATTCGTTAAACGATAAGATTCCAATTAAATAAAACGTTTTTGTAACTAATGATTACCTGCAGCGTTTCTATTGCCGATATTATATTATTATTTATATACGAGCGTTTGAACTTTACGTTAATTTTCGGTTTTTGTCAACAAATTTTCTTGTTTTGTTTCTTTCAATATCGTCCGACGTCTTATTTTATCGTTTAATAAATGCGTCCATAAAACGTCACATAATTAACAAGCACAGCTTATTCAAACGGCTTTAACATTTTTATATTATCTTTCATAGCCTAATTTATCTAATTTGTCTTTTTTTCTGTGAGAGGCATAAATGAGTTTTACATTGATTAATACATGCTTACGTTTCATGGGTTCTATGATTCTATAGGCTCTTTGGAATTAGACAGCGGTGTGGGGATCAAATCCTTCCTTTGCCTACGTTCCTTCGTTATTTTCCCAACTACTGAAAATCAGCTCAATCCTCCGCTATAACTTAATGTACAGAATCTATAGCTGTGTCGGAATTCAAATTATAGAACTCTCGCGGCGTCGCAATAATCTAAAACATTATTTCGTACATTTTACGGTAACACAACTTTAAGGTCATAATAAATACGCGTATATTATAATTGTAACACGTGATTGTACGAAATAACGCGTTTGCTATAGTTTCGGATTGCATAACTTATTAGTTATGCAAACAGGTCCGATACACACGGATATAGACAGTGTATAATGTAGATAGTTTAGATTGTATTATTGAGGAATAACACGTTTTATTTTATCAATGTGTACCAAAATCTACTTTTTCTCTCGCGTTCGGGAATTTCGAATTGGAATTTAATCACCCTACTCAGTATACAAATACTTACATGTCCGTCGCTATGAACGCGTAATGAGAAATTGCAATACACGGAGTAAAATTGCTGTGCGATATTGTAGTACATGGTTCCCTAGATTATTGTATTATTAATTTGTTTGTATATTCTCATGGTTCTAAAGGTATAGCGCTCGAAAATGTCCACTGTAAACAATGTTGTATGCTCAAAAACTATTAAAATATTAAGACCTGATTTACACGATACATCTTTTTCGTTATTGGTTTTTAATTTAAAGAAAATCCTTATTAATTTGGTTGTTAAACGTATATCACCGATAAGTAAACACCTTCTCGTGGTTTAATAAATCAAATTGTTATAATTTTTTCTGTACCGTGGAAATACGATAATCAATATAGGGAAAAAAGATAGATTTTCTTCGGAAAATAAAATGGCGACTAAAACAAGTCACTTTTATCAAAAAACCTATCAAATAAGCGAAAATATGTGCAGTTCAAATTCTGATGTGATATCATACCTATGTTACACTTTGCTCTATTTTAGGATAAATAATAAAATATATAGAAATACTTCAAATTACGAACCCTAGTAATTATTATCCATGTAATAAAATAGAATGTCGGTATTCACGAAGGCACGACGGTTTTTTATTGTTTAACATACGCGTTGCGTAATGCGTATAGATATATTAGCTGTAATTATATGTCGCTGATTCCAACAATACATTTATATACGTAGCGTATCGATATTATACGTAAGCGTAAAATATAAATCATGAATTTATCGGTTTTCTCATTCGGTCGCGTTCCTTACTTAAGAAAAAAATATTATATTTCGACAATTTGCGGATTAATAATTTCAATTTATACACGTGTCCGGTTTATCGTTTGTGTTTATCTATGAAATCGCTTAAAAAATATTCGATACGCGTGATTTTTCCTATTTTGTCTCTGAATACTTATTTGTGTAGTAGTGTTTCGTCAATTCATTATATGCTTTGCTTTTTGGTAACAAATTATATCTACAACGTACGGTTCTTAGAGTGTGCGCTTTATTTGAAACGAAAAATAGATCACGGCGGCGACCAGTTTTCCTACCCAATTGTTAGACATCACATTTAGTGATGTTAACACACGCCTTTCCAACAGACGATTGGATCAACTATTGACGTATTTTAAATTTTGTAGCGAGTAATGAGTTTTGCGTGGAATCGTGCAAGTGTGTGTGAGTGCTGTACGATTTAGATAGTGTAGACACTCGAGACATTCAAAAGAAACTAATATACCGTTCTCGACGGCAATATCTTCATCGGTAACTTGTATACCACGCCTACTACTAGTCGCCATCGTTTGAGGAAGTTTTCCTTTAACATTTTGAATAGACCGTATGACATTATTAAAGACGGTCACGTTGATGAGAAAAAAATTACTCGAGTAAGTTAATTTAAACTAACTCAGGATTCTTCGGCTTAAATTTAATAGGTAATTAACGATGAATAAATTCAACTCATTTAGTTTAAATTAAAATCGTGAAAAAATTTAATTTATACGAAAAAAAAATTTAATTTAATTTTTGTTTTAAAAATAGTGTTCAAAGTATCGGAAATTATTAAACAACGTGTATAAAATTGTGCAGGGTTGCAAATAATAAGTACACATTCTGTTAACAATTCATCGTAAAATTACGAAATTAATATGTACGCGAAAATTAATTTATATTTAAAGTAATATTTGATGTATATATAACAAAATTTTAATATTATCTATACGAAAATTAAACTAATTTTTTAATTTGGAGTTGTTATTTAAAACATTAATATCTAGTATAATGACAAAAAAATCGTCTATACCAAATAACAAATTATGGACAATACATATCAAAACTATTTCTATTGAAAAGTATTAGTGAAATGTTATACTGTTATAAACTATCGTTATTACACTTTTTATATTCTTAACCAGATTTATTTAAAATATTAATAATGGGACGAAATTAAACAATTTATTACCTGTACAATTACTACTAGTAGATCGACAATATATTATTGCGTATGTTTAAAAACAAAAAAAGATAGTAATTAATTAATTTTATAGATAGGCATGGTGTATTTAATGACTACATAGATGTATTTAGTTGAATGGCGAAAACCTCACACACGTATTCGAATTTGATTGATCGATAAAATTAAAACTGAAGAAATCTAATTTCAGTTGAAATACGTGATCAAAATATTGATTCAGAATTGTTCGAAATCATTATAATATTTATGATCTTTAAACACTGAGGTACACTTGATCCTATTTTACCTCCAATGAATAATGGTAAATGTAGAAAGCAATTTAAATACGATAAAGTTATTGTCAACTATATTACTAAGCCTTATTTTAGTAAAACAATTACTATATAATCTTGTTATAATTTGCAATCATTGTACCAAAAGTTTACATCACGGAATAAAAGAAATTACAGTTTTCGGAGGAAGATATTACAAATATCACCTGTCAACAATCTTTCAAATACGAGACTAATAAGTGTAACAATACAACTTAATTTCATGACGTAGCTACAATTTTATTTCAGAGGAAAAAAAGGGATTTTGTTTGATGCTGTTACGATATCAATGTGGGCCTATTAGGATTTTACACGAAATTAAACATCCCAACTCTTGATAATATTTCTAAAAAAAAATACGCGTAAAATTCTTCTTGAAAATATTGAAAATACAATTAAAACATTTGAAAAAAGTATTTGAAATATTTTTTGAATACTATTTACATTCTCTTTATTATTCATCCATTATAAAAAAAATTGCATGCATTTAGACTAACGCACTTTCATAGAATATTGAAATACAATATAATTTAATTGTAATAATGTAATATAACAAATATTTAGAATATATTTTAAACTTTTCCTAGTTATTTTTAAAATAAAACAAAAAAAATGAAATTCCATATTGCGAAAATCAGATGTGTCTCAATTTCACTAGATTAATGCAGTTTATGCTTAAGAAAATAAAAAAAAAAACATAAAGTACGTACTAGATACAATTATTTACCGTAAAATAACGCTAAATATAAAAAATGGAAAATGTTTTTCGGCAAAAACAAAAGGATGCCAAAATAATTAGTAAAACTGCATGAATTAAAATAATGTATGATAACTAATGGGAAATAATAATTTATTAAAATAATATAACTGTACCATTATATAATTCTCTCGGCATAAAAATCTAATATCTGTGTAGAGAAAAATTTTTTTTTCGCATTTTGTAATATACTATACGAAATTGAAAAATTATTTTAGGACTAGTGAAAAGTACACCAGGAAAATTCGCAGTATCCCGGTAGCTCAGTATTGATCTAGACCACGAAATAGCGAGTAGTACTGGTTAAATTTATTTACTTATGGCTATAAAAAAAAGTGTTTAAAATAATTAACGATTAGTGATTACATTTATTTTGTGATTATTAATTATGTCATAATACTTTTAAATAGTTCTCAACGGTTTCGCTTTTAAATTAATTTTAGATCCATTAACTTGTTTTGCATAATTTCCAAAAAAATTTGTATTTCGTGATTATCGATCTGATAAATATTGCAAAATTTTGCAACTTTCTTCTTTTTTGAAGAGTTTTTAAAACTTTACATACTCTTGGAATTTTAATCGAATTGAGTGGCAAAGGAAAAGTATTGTAGCATTATTATACAGTACCGCGAAAAAAAATATAATAATGATAACGACGATTATAATAATAAAAATAAGAATAATAATAATAACTATAATAATAATACCATGCGTATGGGCAATAAATAATGATTTATTAGAATAACTACGACGTTTGACGACATTACACGTCAAAATAAAAACTTACACTTGCAACGGAAACTATAATATTGTTTATAAGTATATAATATACTATAGCAAATAGAAAATTTCTTCTAGGACTACGTGGTAGGTACGCTGGAAAACTTCCCGGTATTCCCTTTTCTTAGGACAGATCTGGGTATGAGAGTGTGGTTGTTCGTTTGAGAACGTTTCTACATAATCGGAGTCTTGTCGAGTACCCAAATCAGCTCTGGTGGTGCGACATTCAGACGGATATGCGACGTGCGTGGTTGATTCAGTGTGTAAATATTGAACGTTTTGGGGGGTGGAAAGAACGTGATCGTCTTGCCCGCTAATATATTATTCATTAAGCATGTAAAAGAGAAAAACAGATAATGATGGGATTACACGAACAATAGTCATTTTACGTATTTGAAAGGATTTATTTTAAACACTTACACATACACACGAAGGAATACGAACGATAAAAAAAATCAATAATGAACCGAAGGTGATTAAAACGAATAACAGCATAAACCGCCACTAACTACAAATATATTATTTACGAACATAATGTTAAAGCGGAATATCGGTACGAACGATTGTTTTATAATATCCTTAAGGATTCAATGGCTACAAAATGGCGACTGATAATTTTTAGCGATTTTCAAAGTATTGGAATACATTAGTTATACTCATATTCGAAAAAAATGTATTTCAAGTACGTACGAATGAACGATATATTATTTTACGTTTTATATTCTATTTTATCGTAATACCCGTATATTCCAATAGTAACGATATTTTTATTCGCCGTTTTATTTAAAAAAATGTAAAACGTATTAAGCTTTTCTAGGAAGTCGAGAAACTTAAAACATTTAAACGGTATTAGTATCTCAAATATACGTTATAATAACAATTAATACAAATATTTTTCGATTATTTTTTATACACACATCTTGTAGTTCGATATACAATGGTAATAGCATTTATTTATATTGTAATATATGTATTCGATAATTTCATTTTCATGGACTGGTTATTTTCAATATGTATTTATTATCAAGATCCCTTTTCCATCACGAGTTTTCACAAAAGTAAAAATATATGTTATATTTATATATTATGAATAATGTACTTTCAATCACTTCTGAATGCAGCGGGTATACATGATTTGTCTGAAGTAATTGTTAGTAATGACTGATAATAATGGGTTTGTAGTTGGAGATGAATCAAATATATTTATTCCTAAGCTTCATAAATACTTAACCAAAACATGATCCATGTAAATCATTACGTCTTTTCAATAATAATTAAAAACAAAAATGTTTATATTATAAAATTTTTAACCAAATTATTTGTATGATTCACTTGCTACTAATAGTAAATTTATTGTCGTTACAATGAAGGAACGTTTTGTAATATATGCGTACACTTATGACCAAGGTAGTGCAAAATTTTGGGTTTTTAAAAAAAAAATTGGTTTAATTTTATAAATTTACTATTCCATATCATGATTTCAAAAAACTCTCGAGAAGAGAATATAAGGTTATTTGTGCGGTATTGTGAATTTATATTTTTGTACGTAAAAACAATGACATAAACGATATACGTTTTTTACAGATTAAACTTGATGACATACCGTCTAAACAAATTATAGAAGAAAATAGTATTATTATTACTATAATTAATATTATTATTATAATTACTATTATCGAAATTATTAATCTTCGTGAGCATCACAATATTCTTCTGTCAGGTCATTGTCACGATATTAATGTTAAAAATTTAATTTTCATTTACGAAATTGTAAAAGAAATTTGACTGGAATTATATTTTTTATTTATGTATAACAAAACTTTGTTAACTTTTATTGTAGGGGTTGTCTTTTAAAAAATTGTATTCAAAAAATATGTACAGAATTTTAAATATCCACGTCTGCTCGATTAATTTATCTAGAACCAAGATCGTTTTTTATATACAGAATTTTATAAAACAATACTCATAGCCAATATAATACGAAAACGATTGGACGACAACCTTCTGTTTATATACATTTTTAATTTCTTATTTATACGAGTTTATAACAATATTTAGACAGAGATTGACGAATTTTTTCAACAAATAATTTATGTGTTTATTATACTAATAAAATAAACAACTGATAGAGGTTTTGAGTATCATGAAATGAAATTTATGATAATTTATAAAAGATCGAAATATGGTTTTGTAAAAATAATATACGTCTACAATTTTACTGGTTTTTTATTTGAAAATTTTCGGCGGTTTATTCATGAATTTTAGAGAACTGTTAATAAAATTACAAGTTTATATAATAAATGTGGAATGGACTGGATATAAAAACAAAGTGGTTCGACTTAAAAAATTGTAGCAATAGTTTTAGCTTAAATTGATAAAAAAAATAAATTATAATAATGTTAATAAAAAGCATCATTGTAAAATTCACATATACGAATATATATATTTGCTAATATATAAGCAAATATATTTAATACTCATAAATTATTTGATTGACTTAGTGTTTAAAAAGAAATTATGAATAATTATGTATGTATTGTATGTATTGTATGAACGAAACTTTAAACATGATTTGAAATTAAATACGAAGTACAAAGTGCACTGTAGAATGTTGGTTTACGTTAGTTCCCGGATACTAAATAACTTCAATAGTTTTGCAAAATTTAGGATGTTGTGAAAAAAGTTTTTGTGGTTATGAAACTTTACAAATAAGTCAACATATTGTGTATGTATTTGAAGTTAATCTACTGGTTAGGTCACGAAAGTAATTATAAAAAAATAATCGTCAACATTACGGTTTAAATGGAAAAATTATCGTTTTTCGCATTCATAAATTTTTCGAAAATATTTAGAACCATTTCAGGATGAGTTTTATTTATGTAACAAGCGGTCTTTTTAAAATAATTAACGATACTTAATTGTGGAGCAAAACTTCGTTGTACAACAATGCGATAAGTATGTATTGACGTGTTATGTGCAAGATTTTTGGCTATTTTGCTTGACTTAAAATGTAACAATCTAACGATCTAGATTAAATCATACTTACGATGTTTTTTCAGTTTTCTCGTTATATTTTAAAAATAACTATTAATTCCTTCAAAAATTGTTTACTACAGAAAATTATATCGATGTTAAAATTATTTTCACAATATAATTTCTCTCACCCACCGAAAAATGTATAAAAACATTTTTATAAATCTTTCGTCAAAATTTATATTATTTATTCAAACGAATATTCAGGCTTCAATATTCTCATAATCCTTTAGTTGCGCATTTTGATTAATGGATTCTTTTTGTAATAATGTACAAAGTATTTAATCGACTCATTTAAATTTACTAACTGCGCTTGGTAAATCACCGATTTTCGAAGTTCTACCGATTGATATTGAGACATTATTGAATACATATAAAAATATATTTAATCTCTTAAAAAATTTTTGTAGTTAAGACTTTTAGAAATGAATTATACTAAATCCTGTGATAAACAATCAATAATGGTGGTAAAAGTCTGAAAGTTAAAAATAAATTCAATTTTTGTATTCATAAACTACACGAAGAAAATAATTATAAAAATCAAATAATATTTAAGAAATCATGTCGTATAAATTATTTTGAAATAATTACGTGTTATGATATACGTTGGTGGTGTATGAAATAAATACAGAAAGTGATTTATTAACATCAACATAAGCATGCGCAGGTCTTGGTGATTTAAGAGGGGGACGAACTCTAACACTACCTTTTATATTCATAAAATTGCGCATTAAATTGATATCTTATTTATATTTCTTCGAAGCGCCGGGTTTGGTGCCAAAATTCGGAAGCAGGAGTGCTGGAGGAATATTACTTAGAATGTCCTAAGAAGAAATATATTTATATATATAACCATTTTGTTTGTTTGAATTACAATTTTGTTGGAAATACATTTTTGTTTTGTTAATATTTAATTAAAAAATTTTTGGAAAATTTTTATGGAATCAAGGATGATCGTCCGTTTTATTAACCTAATCACCTAATCCTCCTTTAATTTCTAATTTCTAATTAGAGCCCTAAGTTATTATAAAACTACCATTTATAATTTAGCTCCACCTAATATTTATATGTGAACACAATATTATTATTATTTATACATTTATTTTGTTTTAATATATTTTAATACCTTAAACTTGGTATGTTGGTTACCATACGATCGTTATAGTGCAACCAGGTGACATTAGGCTGCGGGTTGCCTTGTCCCTGACAATTAATTAGTGTACCCGTAGTGTTTGAGAAATATATTAGGCTCGCTGGTTCTACAATGAAGTTCGGTGGTTCCATCGAACTCATTTGCCAGATTGATGTTGCAGTATCTAAAAAAAAAACCGAAACACAATTTTATTATATATAGAACTCTTATCAAAGACAGAAAAATTATCCTTGTTTAATAACTTTATGAAATAGCGCAATATAACATATTTTGTAGGAATCATAATCTTATTTATTTAATTATTGGTTTGATAGTTTTTAGATTTTATTAATATGTAGTATTATAATCTAAACAACTATTTTTATACATAATTACTAACGAATAATAATTATGTTAATTAAACACATTATTAACACGGTGGCGTTTCATTTTTAATTGTTGATTACTATTTATAATTAGTAACTGATTTAACGAAAAAGGCTAAAACGATTAAATATGTAAGACTATTTTAATAAAAATTGTCGTATTTATATGTATTTATATTTATATTCATATATTGATATTTTATAATAGAAATGCTTCAATAAATGATGCACCGTTAGCGAAAAAATCTATCGGTTTTCGGCATAAATTTTTTGCATATACGCAAACGATATTTTGGTTAGGTTTCGCTATAAACATAAATCACAACGAAGTGAATGTTATAAGAAACGAAAATCAATAAATACGATATGCCTTGTATTGACGTAGAAGTGTATGTACCATTTGCAAATGATTCCTGATTGGACGAATTGTATTCGTATTACGTTCCCGTTTATGAATATATCTTAATTTCTTTTAAATCTATGAACTCGATTTTTATTCGATCAGAATTTTAATATTAACTAAAGTTGTTCACAAAAATTTATTTTGTTTTCATTTTTGAACTTTCTCGGCGTATGGATTAATATTGAAAATTGCGATGTATAGATATAGCAATTTCTTATTTCTGGTCAAAGTATGATTGCGCAAGAAAAGCGCATAAAAAATATTAGAATTTATCCTAACTACAAACTTAACTAAAATCGATCAAACGTATTGTTTTTAGTGTAGTAAATATTAATATCAACGAATTTTGGTCTATAACTTCACTATAGTTATTATTTTTAAATCATCGTAGCGATTTTCTTTACGCGGATCTATCAATTCATGAACGCTACGAACATAATATGCACACAATTTTAACTTCGTCGGTTTCTGAGCACAACCATACAAAATATTGGAGTGTATTAATAGTCTCCTCAAACTTTTCGAAGGCGTCACATTTCTAACCTCAGTTAGTTTAGCGTTAGTCAAAATGGTAGGTCTCCCGGTTCTTTTTTTGTCCGAAACTGATTCGGTTTCGTGGAAACGGGCAAATTAATCTCGGTATGGTTCAATTTGTTAGGCATTGTTACATCCGGATATTTCATTCGGAATTCATCAATGAGAACGACTGACAAAATACTGTTCAACAATAAATACACGTTGTTCTAGGGGAAAATATATAAAAACGACGTCTAGTATAATTGCTGAAAATACCTGTTGTGTTATTTTGCGGAAGCCGATAAATATAATTCAATACAATTACTATTTACAAACACATTTATTTAGGTGCGCGCCATTTTCGATCACTCTGTACTTTATATTCTATAAATGGAAATTCAAATTAGTATTATCCGTATTAGGTGTTCCACGTTCGATAATTTTCTCGGGTGTGCCACATCATACATATTCAAAATAAACGACGGAATAATTAAATTTGCATACGAATTATTTGGCGTATTAAGAATACTTTTAATAGTTATTCATTTTTTTACGGTCATTTGTAAAGTACAAATATAATGCAATAGTACTCTTATTAATTTCTTTTTGATTATTATTTATCATTAAGTGTATCGTTTTATTATTTATGTATTATCTGCGTGCAATCGTATAAAATATTTCTAAATAAACGTTATTGTAAAAAATACGCGATTCATGGGCAATATGATTATTTCATATTGCGATATTAGAATATTTAATTGACGTTACACGAAAACCGAAAAATGTTTAATTAATCAGATTTGTTGTAGTATATTTATATACAAATATTGATATTTAAAACATCGATAAGATTTTTTTTTTCGATATATATTTTCCAATATTTAACGTTATATAATATTTATTTATTTATATATTTAATATTTACAATATTTAACATATTCGATCGTATGTTCAGTCCTTTACAGACACAATATTGTTTCTAGTATGTACTTCTCTAAACAAGTGAACAAATTTGATATTCAACATTTTTCTTCATAATTACTGTAAAATAGTTTTTTATTTATTTTATTAATTATATAATATAATTGTATAATATATTTTATTATATTATATTATATATTTTATTATATTATATATATAATTGTATAATATATTTTATTTATTATACACACAGATAACAGACATAAATTAGGGTTAATTTTTATTTAATATTATGTATAGTTTATATAGATATAATATTCGTAAAAATATTAAAGATAAAAATTAACATACAAAATTTCGACTTTCTATAGATATTAGTCAATAATGTAATAATAATTAAAATACTTGGAATTAAGTATAATTGAACTAATTAGCTAAAAATTATATTTAACAAATTATTTAATTCGTTTAATTAAGTTTAATAGATATTTTTACCAACTTTAATTTACTGAAATTATTATTGTAATAATTTTGTGATAAATAACATAAGTACTTCAACTACAAAAATAAATAATAATTAATAGTAAACATTCAGGATTTTATGTTAACAAATAATTAAATTCTTCAGACTAATCTTTTTAATTAAGCACTAGATAATTATTTTATTATTTTAAAATACGAAAACTTCCAAATATCGAATAATTTCATTTAAAATGTATTTTATAATTAAAATCTAAATAGACAGGCAGGTAGCTGTTATATTTTTAATCATAAAAAATTTCGATTTTAATCAAAAAGAGTAATATTTACTGTAGTGAAAAATTATTTGTATTTATAAAATGTTAAAAAATATAAAAAAATTTAAATGGTTAAGAGAATTTATCAACGCAAAATTAAATTGATGTATGAACTGTTAAATTATATATTTTTATAATAACTTACGAAATATTTGTTTAACATAGATTAAAATAATTGAAATGGAAATTTATTTTTATTTTTTATGTTTACAATTTTCATAAATACTAGAACTTCTCTGTTATTTGATTATTTAAGTGATTTAATAACAAATTCTTAAAAATACATACATTATTTAATATATTGCTTAGAGATAAGTATCTTTACTTATTTAATTGTTTATATTATAATTTCTTAGTTATAAGTCTAAGTAAAATGAATAATTAAATCTAATTTTTTGTTATTTTAACAAGTTTTACTGTTGTTATATCAATGATTATTTTTTAAATCTCGTTACTGACCAAGAATCAACTATTTACCCATTGATATAATGACTAGAGCATCCTTTAGATTGTAACTTAAGACATATACCTCCCACTTATTATATGATTACCAATTAATTTACAAATTACAAAAGTTTAATGGATCCATGTACGATATCAATAGCTTTTAGTGATCCAAGGCAAAAGTAACGTTTTGGCGTCTATCAGAAAATAAATAATATTAATTTATCATTAAAATAATTATATATATTATGTGCGTTATATGATTTATAATAGACAATTCATATTTAATAATGGCTAAATCTTTTTTTTATAGATTTTCTAAGTTTGACATTTAAACGTATTGTGTATAAAATAATAAATGTATGTTAAACTATTTATATACATCAATTATTTATTATTAACTATTTAATAATAATGTTTGATTACATATTTTTCTAATAATTAATTATTTTTTTTTTAAATTCATTAAAAAATAAACTGATATAAATTAAGTAAAAAAGCCGTAAAATATTTTAGAGACGTTATTATAATTTATGTAACGATGTTTTAAGACATAACATATAATATAAATTATCGAGAGGAATTCGATCACATTAGATTTAGTATGACTGTTTATAAGTTTGCACTCTAAATAAAAGTATTTATGCCTGTTACTAAATGTAAATTTGTTACGAGTTGTTTTATAAGATAATTTTTTTGATTTTTTATGTACTAAATAATACGTTTTTAATCTCATATGTGTTTTTGTTATACCATTGTTAAGCATTTTAGAATGATGATTTACGCATACAAAAATACATTGCTAAGTATGTTTTTTAAATATATTGTAATTTTTAATCATGTTATCTTTTGATGTAAGGTTAAGAGTGATTTCTGTTTTAGGGAAACATGTTGGATCCGATAAATTTGAGCTAAGCGTTTACAATTCTCGGGGTGGTTAAGGTATTTATGAGACAGATTTAATTCAAATTCTTAGGAAAATAGAGTTAGCGAGATAGACACTGTGCAACTTATTTTTAAGAACCTTCAACCAAGTTATAAAGTTACTTTGTGAGTTGAAAAATAATTATTTTTCGTTTTATTTAAGTTTTTAGTGATGATATAATTAGCATAATTTTCTTTCTATAAAATTGAATAAATGAGTATATCGAGAGGGTTTGGCATAGAGTACATAACGGATTAAGATTCATTTGGAATATGACCATTTCTCCCTTTTTTTAATCTGCTACTAATTATAATAACACTATTAATAATAATACATTATATAAATGAATAAGGCATTAGAGAGTAACGTATTTATACATATATGAATTAAATGCGACTATGTGACAGTTAGAATTAAAATTTCTACATTTCGTTAATAAAATATATAACATCAAAATAAAAATAAAAAGTTATATTTTAAATATATTGATAAAGTTTTACCTTATATACATTTAAATACCGTACATATATTTAACAAATATTTAACATTGTACATTGTATATTATATAACGAAGCTTCTTGTAATCACAAAACGAATATTTATTTTACATTTTCATGAAATTTGAAAGAGAATTATATATATATATCGGTTTATGATTAAATATTTTATTGTACGAAAAATATTTCGAAGTCATATGTCTATTTAAATTCAACGAAATTATTATAACTTGCGCAAGTGTATTATGAAATACAAAAAAAATAGCCATGATAATAATACATTAGATTAATTGGTACATACTTATTAGATATTATAATTCACGTCAGATGTTACAACAACATTATAACGGTGTCAAAATGACGTACATATCCGAAAGGCTGTAATAAATATATTACGAGTATAGAATATACACGTATTGAACACGACTATTTAGTGGTTGAAATATACACCCAATCGTGTTTCTCTTATACAGTGTCCGTTTTAAAGACGCCAACAGATTTATGTAAAATTTCGAGACAATGAAACCAAACATACAACAAAGAAAAACCTTTTATTTATTGTGTTGATTGCATTTTTTAACGAACTTTTTGAGGTTATAGAATTATTAAATACATTGTTTAAAAGAAAAACAATAAGTTAATCATAATAAAATAACATAATAAATTACAGAATTTCCTCAATTTTCAGTCTGTATATTTCAACAATAAATTTTCTAATCCCAAAAAATAGGTCCTATTAAACAAAACGTGATTGTGTGTGTTTGTGTTTTTTTGTTTCATTTCATTAAACAGAAATATTTTAATTGGCCGATGGAAAAAAAGCTGTCTAACTACATTTTCTATGGACATGATATTCACTTTAAGAATATTCTATGTCATATCATTATTATATATCTCACTAACAGAAGTTATGGTCATAATTTGTCTAAATCTTTTGAACAAAATACAATTATCTATTTATTGTGTCATAGTAATAATAAGAGAATAAAATGTTGAAAGAAATATGGCACAATACTTATATATTATAGTACAGTATTAAAAATTCTATAAAAATAATAATAAACATGTATACCAATAATAATATAAAAGATCGATTTATTCTAAATACTAGTCAAACAAAGGTACTACTTAAAATACCGTACAAATGATAAATTGAATAAATAAATAAAAAAATTATATCTATATTTTAGTATAATTTTTTGGCATATATGAATGTTTTGAAAATACTTTTTTATTCAAAATTCAAAATACTCATGTCTTCGCTAATTATTCATTATGAAATCTATTTACGCTATAATATAAATTATTACGTTTAACTTGTAATATAATAACACTATAACTCAATTTAAAGTTAAACTAGTTTTAACCTGTGCTAAACAAATTCCACAAAACTTTTGATATAAAAATATATACATATTATACAGTGGTTTCAAATCAAAAACAATAAATAACTAGGTGCACCCGAAAATAAATGAAACGATTAAATGCAATTAGTATGCAAAAATATTTAAACATGTGTTTGAAATTATAATGAATATTGAAAACTATATTTATCCATATAGTTTCTTGTTAAAACTTAAAGCGAATTTCTCCAGATGTTTGTTGTGATATTAAATTTATATAAACATTTTCGATTTTTCATTTCATTTTGTATACAGCCAATAATGTTGTCACTAGCTATTTCATTAAAAAATTATAAAGTCCATATTTACATGTACACTGTAATTATTATGTAAACGATATAAAATTCATTATATACATACAACTTAATTACATTTTTTAAACGCCATTATACGCGTATTAAAAAAAAAGATATTTAACAAAATATTTCCAACTTCTATTTTTATTTAAATTGGTAATTATTTACCGAAAACTTAATGCGTGTGGAAAAACGATTATCATTATAAAAAATATATACGACATTATATATTTTTATTTTGAATTTTAATATTATTCTTCACTAAAATCGAACTGTTATTAATTTTTTTAAAAGTTGTCAGTGAATTAAATGCCTTTAAGAAGCTTTAATAAATACTGGGAAGATAGATTTATATTGATTTAATATTTCGTTTAAACGTCTAAATATATTTATTTAATATTATTTGACTATAAACGGTATTAAGTTTATAACCTGTATGCTAAATTAAATAAATTACTTAAACTTAAAACTTAAAATATCAGTTCTTAAGTTTATTAGTTATATTTAAACAGGAAATAAGCATTTTCAAGGGTTTTAGAGTCTTAGAAAAACTACGATTATATTACAATTAGTTTTTGTCTCTTAAACCATGTTCGTATCTATCACCTATAATTCAAGATAGATAGATTATTGATAATTTATAAAAAAAAGTAGAAAAGATAACAATAGAATTTGAATTTAACATATAATTAAGAGCAAATATTGAAAGTATTAAAAGGGTTAAAAAAGATTTTATAGAATTTTCGAAGTTTTAAAATATTTTAATTATTTATACTTACTCCCTAATACCTTACTTACCAAGTATATTCCAGACTTAAGAAAAGGTAACAGCGTATTTTGTTCCTATATAGAACATTCACTCTGATATAAATATTGAGTCTTAAGCTGTTCAAATTATTTTTCAAGTGAACTATAACATTTTCAGATATGTCACTATAAAAACCCCTATGTATGAATAGAGAGGTTTTTCATTATTAAAAATCACCCAATAGGGATATTTTTCGAATTGCAACATTTTGATATACGAAAAATTTATTTATAAATAAATAAATACGACCTTTAAAAATTTGTATTTCTATAGACTAAATATCAAAGATTTTATTACGTTTTTATTATACTATAATAATATCAGATAAGCTAAAATCTAACAAATTCGTAAGATCTTAAGAGGTCTTCAAAGGTTGTTCTTTATCAAAGCCTCCTTAAACAATTCGAGTGTAATAATAATTGTCTTTACAATAGGTTTTTCGTTTATTTAACTGAGATGAAAGATATTAGTTTTTGTAGTACTTATATTAGGTTAGTGCTAGATATCATCAAGTAAAAGATGCTGATGATAATCATTATCACATTATTAATTTATTTTTATTTATATATATAATTATATAATAATAGTAAATCATGTATATTATTAATTGGTAATTATGAACTTAAAGCAAAGCAACATTATCTGTATTTTATTTATCATTGATAAATTTAGAAAAGTTAAGATTAACTTATGAAACTGACTTATTACATCAGTGACGTATTTGCTGAGGTAATGATATTGATCTATCAATTTCTCCAAACAAACAACCCAAACTTTGGACCAAACTAGAATGTTATGTTTGATGATTGTTTGTTAAAAATATTTTTTGTGACTATAATGTATATAAAAATCAAGTGCCTGAATTTTGAAATTTATATCAAAAAATATATTTTCAATTTTGAATGCAAAATTTGAAATTTTTATTTGTTAAATAAAAAATTTGATCCTATTCAGAATTAAAAATAACTTCGTTCTATGCAATAAATGGACAATCAAAACTGAAATTAAATTTTAAGCTCTTAACAAATTAGTGATTTATGTTTTTTTGAAACTTTTTATCAACTGTTAGAAATATGTATGGACAGGAGATCGTGTTATAAACCATAAGAATAAATTCGTAAAAGCAAAAATTTTATTGATATAATAATTGTTCAATATAAGTAAACTGAAAATCATCTAAATTGCTATAATTATACCTAAATTTATTGAATTTTTAAAATATTTTCTATATGTATGTACATATTTACTATCATTATAAATTAAATATCCAAATTAAACATTAAACATCCGAATATTTTACATGATAATTTTAGATATCATAGTAATTGTAACAATTCTTTTTTATCAAAAGAATAATTATTATCGGTGCAATCAATTTTTCCTGTTTACCGCTATACGTTTTTTAACCTCATAATTTGGTAAATATAATTTCTTATTTAAATTCTCTAATATATTTTCTCTCCATGTCCTATTCTTTACTTCCTATTTATTTTCCTTTCTGATTAAAACGATTGTTTTGAACGTATTGTTTCTAATGAATGTTGTTTTTTGAATCTTTATTATTTTAACAATCTACTTAGATCGTTGTGCCATTCGTGGTTTAAAATCGTTTATTTGTACGGATACAAGGTAAAATCCAATCCGTGTTTGCGGTATCGATTTTTATAAAATCCATCATAATTTATCGACTTTGGTTTAAACACCTAAGGGCAAGTATTTTATATTCTATATATTTAATATCTCGATTGGACGTATTGAAAAAATGTCAGCCACTCTGGGGCCAATAACCTACGTCAGTACGTAGCAGTTCTCTAAAACTTCTCCAATAGTATCCAATTGTATTCCATAATACACACCCGTACACCGCTCTGATCATGTTAATTAGTTCGCCATATCCTTTCGCGCACGCACGTGCTCGTTCATTTGCATGACATATCTCATCAGCATTCATGTCGAACAACTATTATATATATATATATATAAATAATACGGAGACACACAAAACGGTGATTGATATGGCGAATGCAAACTACAGCGGGACGGGTTTAAGGAAATCACTATGCAATCGGAATTTTCTTTTCCAACATTGTTAGCTCTCGTCCCGTTAATAGGGTTCCTGCGAAAAAATGAGGAGAATAATAATATCTCGTATTTCCCTCCTCGGTGCCGATGTTTCCATCCCACCATCCACCTTATTCGTCCGTAATGAGAACGACAAAATAATCCCGACCAGACAGGTCGTTGTTATCGTTGTCGTCGTCGTCGTCGTCGTCGCCGTTGTTGTCCTTGTCATTTGGTCTAGTCCTTTGATTTGTTACGAGAGAGACCGAGAATGTGATAGAAATAGAAAAAGAGGGAAAGAGAGAAAAATAAACATTTTTTCCTCGTCCTACTATCTCGCATATTATTCTCGAAAGGCGCAGGCTCGGTGTATAGGTTCTTGGAGAAGTCTTTTGTTTAACTCCTACGGCGTGTATATTTTAATAATTAAAACGACAACGAAAGTGGCGGCGGCTCTCTTTGTTCGATTCCACTCGCGTTGAACTCAAAAGCTCACGCGGGTATCTATTATTATATCGTATATTCTCAATCCGAAAATACGAGTTAGAAAGACCGACGAAAACATTATGGGACCGAGCGGGAACTCCTGTAACGCCGAATATATTATAATTATATACGCGCAATTTTCATTTTGTGACCAGATTCGATAATTTTATTATATACTGTCAAGGTCGGGGGAGAAAATCAATTTTTTTTTAATTAGTTTTAGTCGAATTTTTTTCATCGAATTGAAACCGGAAGTTAATTATAGTGTAAGGGGTGCCTCCGAAATATTTACGGTATTATACGGATATTTGTTTTTAGAATATAAAATTTATTTTTTAACCAGTATTTATGTTTGTTGAGTTCGATGAAAAAACCGTAAATCGATGTATTGACGTGAGTTTAATAATAACAGAAAATTATGAAATGTTGTCCGCAAACATCTCTCGTTCATACGCATTAATAACATCAACGCATTTAATACATCGTTTCTCTTGAATGTATTACGAAAAAAACATATATAAGATAAAGAAATGCAACTAATTGATCGGAATAAAAATGAATTCAAATTTTAACTTATTATCACAACGGTGCTCAAACTTGTGTATTAGATAATTCACTTAAAATATGATCTAATTGTTATCGTGAGTATGTACATTTAATTTAATAAAATAATAAAATAAATCGTTTCTTTGTGAATTTGTCTATATATACTAAACATAAACAAAATATCAACTTATCATTATACTATGATTAGAAAAGTAGGACTTTTTATTTTTTAAATATAATATTAATCTGTTTTAATGCAATAATAATATTTTCTCTTTAGGCCATAAAAAATTGTATTTTTCTAAATATATTAAAATGATAAGTAGGTATATTATTAATGTTTATTATACATAGACAAATTCAATACAGATATAATACATTTTTATTATTTTGAATTAAATGTACATACAATAACAATTAAATTAAAATTAGATCCAACGAGTATATAATAATAATAATAATAATATTAATGATAACGATTTCTCTAGCCTTTAATGTACGTGTGTCATTGACACCAAAGTCTGTTTTTACATACCAAATTTTGAGGCGTTTTATATATAAAAATAGTATAATTTGATACACAACGTATAAGATATTAGAGATATTTGTTTGAAACAATTACTAACCGGTATAAATTAAAATAAAATCAAACTGTTGAATAACATGGATATATTATTATTATAATCTTTTTTTAGTCTTTAATATTCTATGTAATAATTAGCTTACGAATATATTGCGGATAAGTCAGTTTGCAGTTAATACCCTTCATATGCACTGTATTCGATACCAGGTAAAATCAATATATTTAAATACATAATAATTGTTCCCAAAATAATTATGATCGGTTCAATAACATGTTGTTTTTATAGGTATTCACGTAATAAATAATTAGCACGTATTATTATTATCCTATAAGCCTTTTGTAGAATTTATTTTTAATTATTTATTTTTGGTAAAAACTATTGAAATTCCAGAAAAAGTTCAAAAAAATTAGCACGATTAAATTTTAAAGACATAAAGATTAAATGATCCGATTAGTTAAACATATTATCAAAACGTATCTATGATACTAAAATTCATAAATTTTTCATTTTAGAAAATTGATAAAAAGTATTATTTTAGACAATTATTGGCATAGATTAATTTAGTGTGTTTGTTGGTTTGTTATTAAACGGATTTCCACTGTTGTTTAAAAGATTTCTTAAATATGCTTAAAGAATCTTATCATAATACTCGTAAAAATAATTGCAGGAGCCCAAATATTTTTAAACGTTGAAGAAAAATTATCTATATTTATTTATAGAAATCTATTCGATTTAACGTGTATGGGTAAAAATATTTATCAAAAAAAAAGTTATTGTAATATTCGTAATCTTTAATATTAAAGTATTATACAGAATAATAATATGAGAATATCAGGGATTTCTTAAAAAATGAATTTGATCTGTCAATTTCATTATAACTTAAACATTAGTATTGTATAGGTAATATACAAATACGGGTATATACAAATAGAACTAAAATACGGAGTGGAAAAATATTACCAATAATATTCTATAATTTTGTTTTAAGCGGGACTAGGCATTTTATTTAGTTTAATATATTATATTACGTCGTATTTTGATGGTATTTTAAGAACTTATAGATATATTGGTGTTGTTACGTAAAAGCTATATTGTAGCTTAGATTTTAATATTATCAAAAAACGTATATGACAGATATAGTTGAACGGATAGCGTGTAATGATTTTATGAGAAAATGTGACAAAAATGCCAAGCGTGCTAATTCTCCGAGTAACTTTACATTTTTCTAAATATTTACGTTAATTATTGTTACGTTAATATATTACGTGTTCATTTTGACTTGGGAATTATGATAATGTATGATACGAAAATTCCCGATATATATATATATAAACAGAGAAGCCAAGCATTAGCTAGTAAAAATTTAGAATTAATTTAGTTTTATTTAGGTTACATTATTTTAAAATTAACATTTAACTCGTCGAATAATTCTTTTTTGAACTTAACGTGTTAACTTTATACAGAGGTATCTAAATTAAGTTACGGTCGGTTCAATAAGCAACGCAATTTGCTGAATACAATTTTTAAGTTTTTAATGTAAACATTTTTTTATAGCCGCATGCTGTTTTGAAAAACTCATTTTCCTTTTTGGCATAATTCAATGTACATTTATTACAAATATTTGAGCAGCTAATCTTTACGCGATCTTATGGGAAATATAAATACTTAGCTGCACAGAATTTACGGGGACAATAATTAACGAATGAAATGCGAAGGATTATAATTCACGGACGTTGGTATAAGGTACATTTTAGGGATACAACGAACGATATCGTTTATACATACAGCAAAATAGTCGTTATGTCTCACGAAAGCCGTTTAACAGCGATTAACATTACTGATGATAATATTATGTTTGTGATAGTTCGTATATTAACCGTCTATATATATATAGCATAATTCAATATTAATTACTTTCCTTCGAAGACGGTTGTTTTTGATTATTTTCGTCGTTTAAAACAAACGCGCCCGAAAAACCTCGTACGATGCGTATTTAATAAGGGGTACAATATGACCCTTCGATTGATAGTGTAACATATTTTTAAAATTAATAGATAATTGCACCCGAGACATTGATAACGACGTGATATTATATTATATGTATAAATAAACTTCCATGATTAACTACCTACTTAATTATGAATACTGTGCAATTAATAACGTTAACTGTACGTAGAAATTATATATTACGTATTTTATACAATATATGAATGACGTTAGAATAAAATTAACTAACTATTTCGTTCTATATGCCATAGTTATTGTATGTAATTTTACACCTGTGATGTAACGAGTGATTTTTCAATATACTTATAGGGATCTAGGAAAAAGTATTCGGAAAAAGCATCCACAGTGATAGTGGCGCATTTAACAAAAAAGCGTCAAGCGTTTAATATTACAATATTTCTAATTTTATAATATTATCGTAATATACGAAATTCTCGGGTTCATAAAACGGCATTTTACTTCGAAAATTCTTGTAGTAATAATATAAACGAAAGAGTCAAAAGTTTGTCATTTTAATATTCAAAGCGTTAACGTAAATTATGTTTTTCTTAATTATTCACAAGCATCACGGCTTATTGATAATTATTAAAAATTTGAACCGATAACTACGTTATGTTTTATTATGTATTAAGAGTTTCGGAAATTTATTATTTCTACAATTAAAAAAAATATAAATAATATGTACCTATCAAAAAACTTCATCAAGGCATGGAGCATGTTGTGATGAAAATAACGTAGTTTATTTAAGTACACTTTAATATATCTTTTCTTATGTTTCGTCAAATAATTATTATTTAATACATTTTCTTTTTATATTGTAACTTCTTTAAGCTTTTAGTAATGATGTACTTGGACTTATTTTCGTTTTACAAGATTTAATAAAATATTTTAATAGAGCAGCCCAGACGACATAATATTTCCATTTTCCTCCCATTAAATTATCCCATTGTATAATGACTATAACAGAGTACAAAATATTCATTATTATAATAATAACAATACAAAGAATCATATTAAACATTTATTAATTCATAAATTAAAAACATAAAATTATAGTAAAATTTAATACTGTTATAAATATTACTTTAAGTCATAAATTGAAGTAAATTTTTTATAGCCGTATTTGATAGGAAAGACTAGAAAGAATGATGCACACACAAACATACTTACGCATATTATCTATAAGGAGATTCCTAGGTGAATTATATTCAAGAGTAAACAAATTTTACCTAAATTCATCAAAAAAGAAAAGTGTAAGATGTATAAAAGTTGTATCTTCATGAAGTTAGTAGTTTTGAGTATTAGTAGGATATTAAAAAAAATCGTTTTTACTGTATATAGGTATATATACATATAAAAATAGTTCAGTAAACTGTATAAATATCGATATTAGTAACTATAATATTATATTGTGATAAGATTTTTTATTACAGACATGGGTTTTATTTTTATAGAATTTTTCTCTACTTCTCTGATAAGTAAATTATAATAAAAAAAAGCCATCCCAGAGAACCAAATTATTAACAACTTTGATAAGAATGGTCTTAGGTAATTGGTGAATGAATGGATAAGCGAATGATTTTCAATTGACTAAAAAAAGTTACTGAGTTGTTTTGTTTATATAAAAGGATAGGGAAATGGAAAGAAATATATTACTGGAGATCATCGTGAACGAAACAATAAAGAGAATCATTTAAAGAATAATAAAAGGAATGATTCGAGAAGTGATTATTACCTAAACGAATTCGAGAGAATGAAACAATTGTGTTAAAAGAAATATAGAGATTATGATACTTAAATGAAAATGTCGTAAAAGAAGAAAAAGAACGAAAATGAAAGTAACAAAAACTGGTAGACTATCCTATTTATGATACCAAAAATTAAAATAGACTATGAAGGAAAAAGATCTAAATTGGGAATAATTATTGGGAAGGGATTAGTAAATCTCATATGCCAATAAATCCGCGATCTATGACCGACTTTAATTTTCAATGTGGATATTCAAATGTTTTGAATTTTGTCATTTTTATCATTCGACGTTTATATTGTAGTGTCATTTTTCGTTTTAACGCGCAATCTGGCGAAAAGAAAAATGGAATGACACTAACCGTTTGACGTTGCTATTAATCGAATATCCGTTGTGCGTTTCTTAAACGTTATATGAAAATTGCGTTCATTGTTGATATTTTAACAGAATTGTGAAATGAAAAAATGTTACTTACTGCAGCAAACAGTTTGATTCGGATCGCAATTTGATTTGTACTCGATAAATATAAAATAAGTATAAACTCATGTTTAAAACCGCAGTCATTAATGAAGTCGATATTTACACAAAAGTATAAACTGATAAAAAAAATTTATAATCAGACTTCACATATTTCTATACTGCTTTTTTGTATTTCTATGAGATAAAAGTAAGCAATATGTTTTCACAACGAACCGCTTTCTGTGATGTTATAATATATTACCTTATAGTTAATTTGTCTGTATTAATTTCGTTGTATTTACGTAATGTTTGTTTTTGTGAAAGAACGAAGAAGTTTCGTCAGTTCTTTGGAAGAAACAATTGTGTACACACGTTTTAACTTCAAAGCATAAGACGTCGACGCAATAGATCTGTTTATATTTAAATTATGACCGTAAATGTAAGAGACACGAACGCGTTTGGCGATAAATTTGTGGTATGATAAAATATGAACATTAACGAACGCCGTCGAAATGTTTGATACTGAATTACGTATTGTAACGGATTTGAAGGATAAATTCGTTTGAACATTTCGTTTTAAACGGACTCAAGACGAAAATGAGAAATACTTAATCTTCATATTTAATCGATTGACGGTTTCGTCTGTGTATATTTTTATATAACTCGACCAAGCGTATAACAGAATCCATAAACTATAGGACGTGATTTTTACACTAGTTAAAAACATTACGATTTTAATAGTTTTACAAATAAATTGCTAATAACGCTCTGTTCGTTTTACATAACATGAAAGAATTTATTCGTATTTTTATTGTTCGAAAAAAACGGAATATTATGATAAAATAATCTGCTAGGTATTATAAAATGTATATAGCCTTATACATATATATATATATTTTTTTTTTTGAAATGTTAATGAAGTGCTTGAGTGGGAAACGGGACGTCAACACTCGTCGTCGTCGTATAGTCGTCGTTGCAGCAGCAGCTGTCATCGTAGTTGGAAACACGACTCGATGACAACGACGACGACGACGACGACGACTGAATTATATTAAAGGACGCGAAAATAATTATTAATTTATTCGGTCACTAATCGCTCTCTAGTGGCATATTTATAAGTGGTGACGAGGGTGATACATCATTCCCCGAACACTTGTTTTTGTTTCGCTGTCATCACGTGTTAAAAACCCGTTTTAATTTTATTTCATCGTTAACAATCTACTTATACCTGTGTACTTGTTTCGCCATGTTTTAGGTACCTATATTTAAAGTGCAATGCGTCCTATGTATAAATAAAATTAAACGTTTAATTGTGATATTATTTGACACGTTTTTCGATTTTCTCTGTAGTATCCTTAAGTTTAATTGAAAATTACAAAATACCGATAATATTTTTAAGAAATAAATAGTTTAGAACATAAATAATTTCTCACATTTTTAATTATTTAAAATATAATCTTTTATGTATATATATATATATATATATATAATTTGATGTAATATAATTTATATTATGAATAAAAAGATACATCTCGATTGTAGGCTAAATTTAACGTACGTTATTTGAATTATGAAAATTAAATCGTGAGATAATTGAATACTTACACTGTTTAGAAGAGTTATTGGATACTAATACGATACGTCTAATAATGACACAATAATTATCCTGGAATAATATTTCTAGAAGCATATATATTGTCATTGACAAATCGTCATCTTCGTACTACAAAATTTGTATCTGTACTCCAATGATATAATTTTAAAATGCCCACTAAATTGAAGTTGCATTTATAAACACGATTCACTAAAAATTTATCTTATTAAGATACTTAAATATTTCATATAATGCATATATGTTTAAGAAGTATCTCAAAACTTATCGCATATATTACTTAAGAAGAATATAGTGGATAATAAATTCGAATTGCAATTTGAACGAATAATACAAATTGCTAATAACCAAATATTTTACGCGATTTCGTCGTTTATAAAATTTCACTAACTTCAAAACACGAAAGTCAAATATACGCCACGACACCACTGTATGTATGCACGATCGGTGTTTTCGAATCGACGACTACGAAAATATAATATTATTTCACGAACAAGCGCGAAACGTTCCCGATTACATTAAATTCCAATTACTTCGAGCGGGTGTGTTGTCGTCAGTAGCGGGGCAACGAGGCTGAGGCGATACCGGAGAGATTAAAAATGAGAAACGGATATTGCAGCGCGACACGCCGCTTTTAATTAATGATTCTTTCCGGGCGACCGCCGACTATATTATACGTTATCCGTATTAAATATATACGCTGGGAAATACGTACAGTTTGTTATCATTACGTCTGATATCCTTCTCTCGCGGCGAGTTATTATTATTTTCGCCTTCGTCGCCATCATAATATATTTTATACAAAATACAACATCGCATTTTATTCGCTTCAAAGCCAACCGCCCGGCGTGCTGCGTCAGAATAAGCAATTATATGACTACGTTCCAACAGTGTCATAGCATTCTAATAACGTCAAATTGTTTACATTTTCCCGCTAAAACAAATTCTAGTATATTTTTACCGCCTCGAACGAGTAATGATATGTTATCGGTAAAACTTTATTAGAATATTTTTACCCTTATGATGAAATTAATAAAAAGTCTTGTAAATCTAGTAGGCTCGAAATTTGAACGTACCGCGTTTATTAAATTAATGTTTTTTTTAATAGGAAACATACAATCTTGACAAGAAAGTACAACTTCAAAAAAAGAAACCATTTATAAGCGACTCGGTTATTTATTGGTTATTAATTGATTAACATATAACGTATGGACCCGTGTGAATAATACGCGTTTTAAATTTTCTATTATTTAATTTGCCATTCAAGCATATGGTAATTAATACATCACTATTAAAGGAAGAACGTTTTTTATAGCACCATAATATTGTGAAATATTTTCATCAGGTCAAGAACCTCGGTACAATTGAAAAGTTGTATAATACAAATTATAGAATCTACGTAAAAAGTATTTAATATATTCGCAATGTCATTGAAAACAAAATCATCAAAGATTATATTAAAAAAATTGCGGGTATTTTTAAATTAAAATATAATCTGATCACTAACCGACGCATAATTTTCTTCGCATTTAATTTGACACGTAATTGCAAGCCTCTAATTGCAAGTAATCCAAAAATATACGAGGATATTTTATCGCCCATATTATTCTATCCAGAGAATAAAAATTGTTTTCCCCATCCGGGACCAGAAATCTGCTACTCGTAGTTCTATCAATATACTTATTATTCCAGACCCGTATTGTGCCACTGGCATACCTGGAAGTTTCCCCGTGCATCTCACACATGGCGCTAAAATAATTTTTCTATTTCGTTTATTATATCACAAAACACGGAAACAATAATATCATTTTCGTCATGAGTGTATACTTTCATCCCAAGGGCATCATTTAACGTTACAGTCATATTACCCTTAATACAATATTGTCACCAACTTATTAATTTTTAGACGCCTAATCAATTTATATTATGTTTAAGTTGTATTCAATCGTTCGTGTACTAAAAGACTATGTCTTACGATAAAAACTCAACAAGTTTTACATGTAGCACTATTTTTTAGTAAACATTTGTATCTAGTGTGTATTTTTTTCGTAAGCATATAATATGAAAACCACTGTGAATTGTAGGATAGTCTGATTTTTACAACACCGAACTTTATTTATTTATTAAAATTTCGATGCCAAAAACTTGAAATTTATTTCAATTATTCGTTTTAATATTAAAGAAAACTATATTGTTAGTCCAAATATCACATTTTTAAAATATCAATAACTTCCGTAATGTATTAGTATATAATTTATCTTTTGTTTTTAAACATTAATAGCATTTTACAATTTTGGAAGAAAACCTGAAAATTTAATACGTTTATAATAATATGTTAAAAATTATTTCTAAGTGTAATTCACGAGTTTTTTATGTTTTTAGAAATCAATGTTTTAATGTAATCGAACTATTAAAAACGTAAACACAAATCTTATTTTATTGACTTAAAATTATATTTATTTAATTACGTAGTAACCTATTGATATTTCCGAATCTATTTAAATCGATTAAGACTAATATTTTTTATAAACGTTTAATATTAAATTTACGGTCAAATTCATTAATTTCATGTGTTATTCATACCTATAATAAAATAAAAAAATGGCACGTCTCTTCAACTTGAATATTGTATAAAACTTATATTTATGTATATACATGATAGTCATACTCAATTAACTTTATATGGTTGTTTAGTATAAACTAATTATTAATTTAATAATAACATATATTATTACTCTTCACTTTATCAACTATTTCTTTATAGGAATAAATTGGTAGGTGAAATATGTTGATATCTTAAATATATTCTTTGCATGCACCTTTAAAATATAAATAGTGTGAGTATGGATTTTTCGATGCAAATTTTTAAATCAAACCAACGCCAAACTTTATATTTGATTTTTATTACGTTAAATCAAAAAAAGTATATCGAAAAATTATTTTTATATTTTGATATATTATTGTTACAATTTCTATAGATTTTTGATGTCTATTCACTACTCTGCAATATTGTGTATGCCAATGAATCAAACGAAAAATACTTTGATATGTCTATACAATAAACCAAATATTATGCTGAAACATGATACACGAATGCCAAAAAAAATGTAAACAATAATATGTTTTTAACGAACTTGTCAGTCATAAGAATACTGAATCTTCAAATATATAACGTAATAATGAAAATTCTAAAGTGTGTTCTTTTATATACTACGATGAACTTTTCATATTAATTTATACATTCAGACATATAGACTTAAATAAGAATTATGAATCTCAATTCTATTTCTTCCTAAATACAATCGGATTTTTATTTTTACTCATAAAATAATTTATTTGATTTATAAGATAAATACATATATATTTTAATATTTCATATTTTAAGTAAGTAATGATTATATATCAGTTTTCATGATGATTTATTTGATCGATGAAATCATTCATATTGTACATATTTTTATTATGAATATTTATATCATATTTCAAATGTTCATTTATTACGTCTTTAAGTTAGTTTATGTTAAGTTCTATTGTTTATTTCTTGTATTAATAATATATTAAATACTATTCGTTGATGTTCTTTTCATATTATTTAGGTGAGTGGCAAGTTTATTAAACATTTGCATTTTCAATTATTTATGTAAAGGTTAATTGAGATAAAAAGACAAAAAGATTTGTTAAAAATAACGGGACTGAAACAATCAATAATAAAACGTAACCAAAATATTATGGAAATACTGTGCTTAGAAATGTATAGGTATAATGTAAAATATGTACATTTTACGTTATCTCAATTCAAAATCCGTTACGAACAAAATTAATTTTCTCGTAGACACCATTGATATAGTGAGTCACAGTTGTTACAATTATTACCATTATTATTATTATTATTTTTACACGTTACTTCCTCAAGTCTTCACTCTATATATTCTTATTATTATTTATTATTATTTTTACGACAGGTATAATGCAAAAACAAAATGTTTACACAGTTATATCGTACAAACTGGGTGTTCATAGAAATCTAAACAATTCGTAACTTTTGTTCTATCCAATAACTTTTGCTGTTTTGTTAAAAATCGTTGTTATACTTCTGCGCTATAATAAACATATTTTTAATTCAACTTTGATTATAAAGAAATTGAAATAAACAATAAAAATGTGGTATTAAAATTTCTTCAATCAAGATAACCATTTAATAAATATAACTTTAAAAAAATATGGCGTATAAAAATTTTAATTACGTTTCATTGTAAGTTTTTAACAACTTTTGAAGTTTATTTAAATATTTATACTTTTCAAAGAAATTAATTGTATTTAGTGTCTACCGAAAGTGAAAAAAAATGGCATTTCTATATACCAAGAAAATTGTAAAAAATTAACGGATATAAAGTTTAATAAAAATTCTAACAAAGTTTTTTTTTCAAAAATTTTATCTTGAAAATTACAAAAAATATCGAATAGGACAAGTATGTCCTGTATTGCGTTTGTCAGAACTTCACAAAACACTCTGTATATACCATAATATACATATATCTAATTAGATTAAAGAGTGTTAACCCAGTTGGACATTATATTCACTATACATCCTCCAGGGCTCATCGTTACACCCACAAGAGTATTCGCACTGACCTCTGCGGTCGTCGTCGAAAGGTGTGAATTTCGTTAAACTTATGGTGGGTTAGATTATAATTGTACGTATACATATACGTACTTCCTATAAGACCACGTGCCTCAAACACCACTGGTCATATTGGTAAGGTTTTCATCCTTAAGATATATCTAGTTCGTGTTTTGAAATTTGAAAACTGGAATATAACTATTTTATTTTATTTATTATTTAATCAAATCTACCCTAGCCATTCACACAACGGCACGTTAAAAACTTTTATATTTTTCATCCCGAAGAAATATGTGTTTTCAAGATGTCCAATTTTTCTATAAAAAAATATCTTATATTTAAATACTTCATTTTTTATTAATTATTCACAAAAAATCCATAATTAATAGACATTTAAAATAATAGGAAAACTTCTACATCTTTTACGTTTATTATTTATTTATAGGTTACGAAAATTTGATTTATTATAACTTAAATTTTAACTATGTTCTTTATACACTTATATTGTTTCTTGTTTTATTCGTATTTTTCTGGAGAAAAATGTTGAGTACTCCAAAAGTAAAACACGAAAATACGTTTATATAATATTTTTGAAATTATAATATATATAATTTTTCTACGAAAAAGAAAACTTACATCTATTTAATACATTTAAGTGTAATTAGAATTCTAGTGGATTGTAATTGGTTGTTTTGAGGATAAATAATTATTTTGTTAAGAGAAAAAAAGCGATTTTCACTCCTACGAAATTATTTGTCCGTAATATATTTTATCAATAAAACACCGATATTCCAGTGTTCTCTCCGACGGACAAAACAATTATTGGGATAGGACGTACGTATACGGTGGCTTAAAAACTTCTCGTTATTTTTATATTATTTTATAACACGACTGAATAAATATATCCCTGAAAGAAAATCAAATCGCTCAGTTCTGAAATAGAGGGCATCGTAAAAAATAAGTATTACTTTTTTCCCGTAACATATATCAACTCACAGTTGATGGATAGGAAATAAAGTTATTGTCGTGTTCGATTGGATGTATTGTAATAAAAAAGATATTCGCGTAATTGTATTCTGAAAATGGAAAATTAGATTGTCCGCGTTTATTAAATAAAATGATATTGTCATATTAAATACGTTTATATATTATAGGACTAAATTGAAATTAACGATAATAGAACATTACAAAATTGAGCATTACAAGGATATTATTTTACAAGAAAAAAATAACAATTTTCGCATTAATTCGTTGTGATTTACTTTGAAGTCATAAAAACAGCTCCTATATCAAAATATCTCGTCTTACCTTCCAATTGAAATTCATATATACATATAATTCGTTGTGAATTATATTCAAAACTTATTACTTTTTATGCGTACGTCTAATTGTTTTCAATAAATAATTAGTTAAAAATATGAGTTGGAATTACTTTTTTCACAATACCTATTACAGTGAAATAACCATATTTGATTACGATGGGTAGAATATATATTTTCTTGTTTTTAACTGTTTATTTAGAAACTACTAGGTAATTTGAAAACTGTTTGTTTAAACATCTTATTTGAGAAGAATGACCTTATAAATTAAAATGCCCTAACAAAATTATAACGGTAAAAAAGTTATTAATGAATAAAATGTTTTAATTAATAAAATTTCGTCTCGTATATGATAAATTTAGATTATGAACGTACGTTTATGAAATTTAGAATTGTTGGGACAAATTGATAAATCGTAATAGTAGATAAAGGGTACACATATATAATAATGTGTTGTTTTTAAATAAAAATTTTTTTTTCGTTTATATTTGTTCTATTGTACTACATAAGGCACAAATATAAAAGATTTACTGGAAAATTAACAAAATATTTTATATATTCTCAATTCATTTTTGTTCCAAAAAATTTCAAATAATCCCACAATTTTTCAATATATAGTTTTTAAATACTGAGTAACTATAACCTCTTTTTCAACGCTATACCAAATCTGCAATTATAACTTAAAGTCAATTAGTTTGAATTCATTCGTTAATGAATTTAGAATAAATTAAAAATATTCCACCAATATTTCTAATTTTTTTTGTTAATAGTTTTTTCATATATTTATCTTTAAATCCCAGGAATCAATTTTCAATATAAAAATTTTTACATAACTGATATCGAAGTAATAGTTTTTGAGAAACAGATTAACGAATCGATACACAGAAACTGTATCTTATATTACATAATATTATAGATACCTAATTTTAGCGCAATTATATCTTCCAATGAGGAGACACTAGTCGTCTTCTCGTCTTACTTCAATTAAACAATTATGAGTAGATTAGTCGAAGTGAAATTCAAGAGCTAAAAGTATAAAAAACTAACTCATATATATATGATCTTAATTGCGTCTATATAAGCATCTATTATTGAAAATATACAACGATTAATAAATGTTTTTAATGTTTTTTTTTAATTCTTAGTGAATATATAATTAGTATGATAAATTTTAAATATCGTTATATTTTATACAATATATGTATCTATACACAACAGTAAAATTATGTACTAACCTATTAATACATTTTTTATAATATATTTTTATTTTTATTTTATTTATACATTTATTTTAAGTGTTTGAATACAACTATATGTATATTTTTTTAGTTTTATCAATTTAAGCATATTTTTCAAATATTTAATGGTTTTATACTTGATTTACCATAATATTAAAATACAACATTTTCGTCGTTGCCCAGTACATTATATTTGACTAAAGGTAGTCAATAAAGTGTTATATCTATAGTTAGAACCATAAAGTATATTTTTACTATCTGTATACTATGATATTCCTAGAGGGTAAATTTTTGGGTTAAAACTCTTCTAATACAAATAAATAAACAGATTCGAGCGTTAAAATAAATAACGTGTGTTTATGACTGTCAGACCGTATATCGAACTATAAAATTCAATTGGAAAACCTTCAGCAAAATTAGAATTGAACAAACTACTACTAAAATAACTCGCACTGCTTCAAAAAATGTTCTAGTTTTCTTACTTTTATTATATTATGTTATTATTCATTCTTTTATACATCTGTATTTTTTTATAAATCCCTCTATAGATTTATATTTATTTTGTATAAATAAAAATTTTATTATATCGTTAATGTTGCGGTGGTTTATAATAAACAATTTCGTGTTAATATATAATTAAGTGTTAATATTATTTTATTCTAGCAGTACTAATATGAGATTGCAAACCTTAACACATATAACATACATATAAAGTGTCATGCGATGAATGAAAATCGATGAGATATTCAAGACACGAACTTACTTCAAACTAATTAAACTTATGAGTTATGGTTGTAGTTCAGTATTGGTACATCTAAAGTGTATACCTCTAGTGGTTTAATTAATTTCATACAAATTAAAGTTAATCGATCGTAAATATTACAATAACGCCAAATAAAAATATTCGATAAGATGAGTGTATACTTATATATAATTGTATATAAGTAGGTAATAGCTTAGCGTTGTTAGATTTTCGCATTAGCAGACGGACTTTTATATTGGATGTACAAGCGTTCGATAATAAATGATTCTAAGCCAAGCAATAAAAAGGTATATTGTGTAAAACTCAAAAGTTCGAATTTATCGTATTGAATAATACTTTGTATTAGGAAATACAAAGTATTATAGGAAATTTCTAAATAATAAACAAGGTTAAAAGTATAAAATTTATTGTTGAATACTAAAATTAAACTACACGCCATTAAAAATTATAAAACAAGAATATCAATTTCTGGGAACAACATAAAAT
>JAIPRN010001004.1:0-56955 GCA_025469175.1 Geopemphigus sp. TES_GeoC_2020
CTTTTTGATAAGAAAAAAAAAAACGAATCGCCCCGTCCGTCGGTGTTTTGTTTGTACGTTACCGTTCGAACGTTGTTTACGAACGCGTACGGTTGGACGACGACGGGCGAATAGCATACACAATCCGTCCGGACACGGTAACCGTAATGGATAGGAAACGGCGGAATCGGCGAAATGTTCGTGTTATTCGCGCGCTTTATGTACGTTGGAATTATTCGTGTTTGTACACCGCGCGCGTATCCAAGCGCCCGAAACGATTAGCCCCGTTTAACACATCGCCCGTATGTATAGCGCGCAATCAGCGCGATACAAATTGCGATAATGTCGCTCTCGGGGTATAACGTTATCGTCGTCGTCGCGGTAAATCATTTTTTTTTTTATTCGCTCCACGTGCTCCGCTAATGACGGTTTCGTTTGTAGCGGATCACTTCCACGCCTGTTTTAAACGGCTTTTTTCGCTTTTTCGTACGCTCACGTCTTAGGTCGTAAAACAAGGGGCTTCGACGATCTCGAAAATCGACCGACGAGTGGTCCGAAACTCGCCCAGATTTCTTTAGCGAATCGACGACGGTGATTACGACAAAACGCCCGGACCCGTTTTACGAGTATTCCGACTCTTAACGCGGGATTGCCGTCGGATATCGCGGACGGACGGGCTGACGATTTTCGGGACTAAACAGTTCGTCAACGGCGTTGTACCGTTTTCGTACGTCGGGTACGGCACTCGTACGATATTTTATTAGGCACCGAGCTCGTTCCTCGATACGCTTAATTTTCGTTTTTTACGAGCTCGCCATTCAACCGTTACGCGATTATTCGTTCGTAGAAAAACATGGGGGAACACCGACGCTACTAACGCATTTCCGACGGAAAAAAATAACGACAATTTCGAAAATTATTTTCCGAAAACGCTATTAGGAAGAGGAATTTCCTATAACGTATTATTTACAACGGGTGGTTGGACGTTTTTGTTTCGTTCGTTCTCGGCGAATATTATAGCGTATAATGACACTGTTGCGGCACAAAGCAACGATGACGTTCGTTCGAATGGCGCTAGAACACGCGCGTATCAATATGTAAAGTGTAACGACGGAGTTCCGAAAAGAAATATTCGTTCGTGTTCCTGTGCCAGTGACGGGGGGGGGGGGATGTGTGTGCTCTCACGTTGTGTAAACAAACGAGTACGAAAAAGGCCAAATATATATATTCAAAGGGGAAAAAGTCGTAATATTACGTTCATGTTGTTGCAGTATAAACATGTGAAAATTCACTTAGAGACACGCACGTAAAGGAGTTTTCCGCACGCGGCGCAGATCGGCTAAGGCTATCGTCGTTTTTTGTTTTTCTTGTTTCGTTCAAAGCGAAAAACGCGCGGGCGCGCGCACACACACACACACGTTCGTACGGGTACAGAAAGACGCCGTAATCATTTTCTCTCCGCGTCGAGGAGGAGGGAATAAATAAAAATATTCCTCCGCGGCTGAGCGTCTGCCGTGCTTCTTAACCGGTCGGAACATTCACCCCGAGACCGCCGGCTACAGCACCGGTAACGGCGGCAGCTAGTGTATTAGTTTGCATAAAGGATGTCGTCGACCCGGAGTCGAAATCCTCTTAGCGTTCGGGAGTTACCCTCCGAAACCCTTTTGCAAACATTCGGTCACGATAATAATGCCGGGCGACCATACGCGCACACATACACAGCGTATACATTATGTACGAATATATAACAGCGTTCGAATCGTCGGCGTCGTGTCGGCCAAGTTTCAATTCCGCGAGTTTACGTTCCCCGTATACATACATATATATATATTCACTACGGGAAATTCATTACAGCGTACCACGGTGTGTATATAAGTACCCAACGATCGACTCTCTCATCCGACTGTTCTATATACACGCACACACACGTCGGTGTGAAAACGCGTAGCGTAGCCCGTTCGATGATCGATAACGATTACGCGTACACTCTACCAGCGGGACGTTTGCTGATGCGCGGAGAGAGTGTTTCCGTATCGTCGGCCGACGGATTATCCGCCACTAAGATTCCCCCGAACCCGACGCCGTTCCCGCGTTTTTCCCTCTTTTTCGAAAGTATACCCGCTGACCCGTTGTTGTTCCCCGTTCGGCTTGAACGTAAGCCTTCGCAACGGCCACCGGACACGCGTTTCGTTGTCTACCTGGGCGACTTGGACGTTTTCGGTTTTTCAACACGCCGTTTACGAATAATCATCACCGTTACTTGGAAACGTACGTAGTCCAATGGAAACTGTAACGACCGTCCCTATCGGGTATTATAATATATATATACTATCGGTAAGTAACCGCCAGTACCACTACTCCGCGTCTTGAACTCGAACGTTCATTACTCGGGCGAAACGTTCGTCGTTTCTGAATAACCAACGTGCGCGTACATAAACCTTACGGATCGAACTCGTAGGTAGCTACCCTATTTGGAAACCTACGCGATAAGTCGGCGCCCTAAATCAACTTCAAAAACGACAAACGCTCGTTAACTGTGCCTTAATGGGAAATATTTAATCGAGCGGCCGAAGAGAGTGCGACGGGCAAGAGTAAGACTTCCGAAGACAAAAAGAAATTAATTACCCGGTAATAATACGAAACGGTAAATTATTAGGAATTATTACTAAGTATTGTTGTTGTCCGCGACTCATTTTCGCGGTGGCTTTGCCGGCCGGCGAAATAAAAGGTCCCGGGCGTTTTATTATCGCGAAAACCGAATAATAGTATTACGCGCTAATTAATTTCCCGAAATAGCGGCAGAAACGTAAATAACCCGACGGGAAGTCGGGTGGAAAAAAATACTCGCGACAATGACGCTTTCTAAACGCACCTTTAAGCGCCTACGGTGATTATTTTCGTTTCGCGAACGTTCGTCGGGAATGTCGTAACGTTTTTCTTTACGCGAAATACGCGCGCGCTCGCTCGATTATATATCCGACGACGGAGTAGATATTTGTCGGCGCGTTCGATTTTCTGCGTTCTTCTTGCCGTTGCCGCGCGTTAATTGTAGAGCGGCGAAATCGTTTTATCGATACGGCGCGCCCGGGTAATTATTATTGTCATTGTCGCGCGACGATCAGGGGACGGTAGAGGTCGAACGCGTTCGGTTCTGTCGTCGCCGTTTTTTGAGTCGTGCCTTTTTTTATTTTTTTTTTTTGCCGTCCGTTTTTAACTAGTAGCGCGTCGAGGTGTGCGCGCGGTCCTTCAAAAGCAATTAGATTCACGGTGAAATCGGCGGACAAAAAAGAGAAACGGGCGCGGCCGTTTACATACGACTGAACGGGCAGTTTTAATAAACGATGTATATCGTTCGTTTCCGAAAACAAACAACCGGGGAGGGAGGGAGGAGGGGTGACCCATTGAAAGCCGGAACGACGATTGCGAATTCGGCCAATTACGCGGGGCGAAAATAAAATTATCGACCACTCTCGA
Source organism: Geopemphigus sp. TES_GeoC_2020 (assembly GCA_025469175.1). Taxonomy (NCBI): domain Eukaryota; kingdom Metazoa; phylum Arthropoda; class Insecta; order Hemiptera; family Aphididae; genus Geopemphigus; species Geopemphigus sp. TES_GeoC_2020. The sequence goes on from JAIPRN010001004.1 coordinate 3,454, forward strand.
ACGCGAATTTGTATAGCGGAGGTATTGAATAATGACGTAGGGGCCACCTCCGTTACATCGTCCCGCGTATTATACGTGTACGCGTTCGGCGCTGACGCGGGTTAAAAGTGCGGGGCGTGCGTCGGGGGAGTGGGGACACTCTCGATATGCTCTTCGAAGGCCGCCGGTGCGGCGGCGGGATCCCCCGAAGTAATATTCGGCGAGGAGAAAAAAACACGACGACGGGCCGCGGGAATTATATCGCATAAAACGCACACACACGGTTTTGGCCGTCGACCGCAATAAAAATAACGGCGCGACGCCAGGCAACTAATGCGCGCCAGTTTTATTGTGCGCTCGTACCGCGCGTTTTAAGTGGGCTTAATTGCACGATTATCGCGCCGAAAATGTCGTTTTCATACCTTTTTATCGCCACCTACCCGCCCGGTGCGGGGTCGAAAAGGAAAACAATGGCCGTGGCGCGTCGTATAGGTGTAGAGAGAGAGAGAGAGAGCGTCCCGTATACACACGGCCGATGGGCGAACGCTGCAACGTATAGCCGTCGTTCCGGGGGGGGTAATACGATTATAACGCGGCCGGTAAATATTATAAAACGCCGTAATAATTCACCCGGCGCGAAACGGCGGACGGGAAAAATCGCCGTCTGCCGCGGTTCGTCGTACGTTTTACTCGCTTCTGTTAGCGGCGCTACACGCCGCCGCGCAAGCGATTCGAACGGCGCCGGCGGTGGCCGAATTTCCGGCGGTTTTTTCGGTTTCCCCCTCCCCTTGCGGGATATGCCCGAAATTGTTACGTTTTGGATCCCCCCCCATCCCATACAACGGTCGCGTTGTTGGCCAGCTAGTGGGAATACCGTTCGATTGACTTTTGCGTTTCGTCGGCGAATCTCGGTTTATGGTTTTCCGTTTCGCGGCCCGCGATTCGACCGAACGTTTCAACATTTTTTACCCAACCGAAATCACCAACCACCGATCTAAACAGGCGCATTGTTTTCGCGCCTCGATCGATTTTCCGTATTGAAATTACAAAAATTACGATTTTTTTTATCGTCGAACGATTGGCGCACCGGTGTACTGGGAAAACAAAACGCGAAATTCGTAATGAAAAATCCACTTCCGCGAACAACCAATTTTATAAACTATTACGACCTAACGAAAAACAATATATCCTTCCGTTTTCTCGGGATACATTTTCAAAGGGTATAAATTGAGGCGATCGTAATTTACTTTTGATGTTTCGTCACGGCGAATTGTATAAAACGTTCCCACGTTTATATCCGCGGCGGATATTACACAACGAGTTTCGTAACGTTTTCGTAGTTAATAGAGGTAACGAGGACGATTGCCGACGTTTAGCAGCCTCTTAGTTACACAATTTGTACATATTACGCGGATATCGGACGGTCGTTCCCAACGAATTCGCCCCACGCGGAGTTCCGGTGTCTAAAAACGTATTCGAATTCGGAAAAAGAAATCCGTTCGTCGTAAATTACGTACGTTCCGAAAAAACGCTCAAATTTACGCCGGACGAAAACAATTAGCACCTGTACGATCCCATCGCCGCCGGTTTCTTCGGCGCGGACTGAGGATTATTACGTACGTTTGTATATTCGACGGCGGTCGTATCGACAAGTTGGGCGAATAATTTTAATTAACGCGGTTCGGTCGGGTAACGGAATACGCGTGTACTGACGGACGTTACGTTTCGCACGAGTACACCGCGACCGCGGGAAATCGTACGTGAAGCGTCTCGACCGGGATCTCGTATTTAGACGCCAAGCGTAAAACGTACGCGGGAAAAAATATCTTGTACGGGCGTCTGGGTTGTACCGGCGAATCGTTTTTAGACCAATCTCGTGTACAACGATATCAAACAACCGAGTGCTCCTCATCCCCCTCCCCCGAAAAGAAAAAAAACTAATTAGTAAATTACTCGCGTTGTACGCACAAGACGTAAATTAACGACGTACCGTATCACGACGAGTGTTTCGAAAATAAATATGGCGACGACAAAATTACGGGCGCGTTCGTATCTTGTTAGTTTTCATTAGGCGTAACAAATGTTCGACAAACGGAATTCTTATTTTTAGTCTCCTTTCGAAAACCCCGGAAAACGGACTTACTTAATTATAGTCTCCTCCCCCCCCCTCCCGTATCAATTATAAAACGAAACGTAGATTATTAAAACGGACCGCTGCCAATGTGTTTCCGACGTACAAACCGTACAATCGCCGTTGTTGTTCAGTTAGCGAACGTAAAGCGGCGCAAACTGTTTGGGAGGGCAATTACGTAGGCCGCGTAATAAAACCGACGACGGTTCGGTGTGATTTTTTTCGGGACGTGTAGCGCGCGGCGTTTTCGAACCAGTTTTCAATTTTGTGCGCGTTCGCTTTTCGAAGAACGTAACGTGCGTACGTAAAGTTCACATTCGCACAATCGTTTTTCACCACGCGTCGTATTGTAACGATGCGCGAGACGGTAATTGGAAACGTTTAAAATTTACAATTTTCGTACGCTTCGTCGGCTGTATATCGGACGCGCGTACATGAAATCGTTGTATCGAACCTCGGTTAGGTCATATACTGTGTTCGCGCGCTCGGCACTTGGTCGTTCCGCGAAAATCAACATTACTTGTAAACAACGTCGGACGGGCGACGCGGAAATACAACCACGTGCTCGACCATTGGAAACGCGTTCGCGTTTTATGTTCCGTCCCCGACCCGAACCGGCCAATACCGTTCGGTTACCATGGGCCCCGTTCCCCATCCGTCCGCGTATCCTCCCATGCAATCGTCGAGAGCGACCCGTTCGCCACCGTCGTTTACAGAATTCACGTCCAGCCGTCTTCGAGCCGGTCGCAAATACGGATTGTTGCCGTGTTGGTTTTAAAATACCGTTTAATTCGACGAAACATTGACGGACGCGCTAGCGGTAAATAATCCGGAAATCGCGGCCGAGTAACGCGCACGAGGGAGGGACGATTACAAAAGTTCCCGGGTCCGTTGTTTTTTTTTTTTTGAATCGCGCGTTTGCGGAGTGCGCGCGGGCTTTTGCGGGTATATCGTTTGGTGACTTCTTGACGAGTTTCCGCGGGGTGACGGACGCAACGACGACGGGACAAAAAAGAAGAGCAACCGCGGACGGCTCGTTCAAACATAGTCCCCGGAAACGCCACCCCGCCCTCGTCTTACCCGCCGATTTCCCCCTATCGTTCCCATTCCTTCAGCATCCGCTCCAGTTCGTCGATCGTCTGCGTTCTCTCCAAAATCACGCTCTTCTCGTTGCATATGTCGTTTTGGAGCTCGCGCAACAGGCCGTCGTTCTGCGTTTGTTCAATTTCAATTTTCTCCGTCAACTCGTTCATGCTCTTGTTCAAATCGCAAATGTCGTCCCGCAGCCTCTCGTTGTTCCTATTCGCCTTCTCCAGCCGCTTCGTGGTGGCCCCGATCTCCTTCCGGATCGTCTCCTCCAGATAGTCGCCCTTCGAATAGTCCGAATGGCCGCCCATGTTCCGTTCGGTCAACGTCCCTTTCAAATGGTTGTAGTGCATGACGATGCGCATCACGTCCACCCATTCCCGTCTGGCCGCCTGCGCAAAACACGAAAAACGATCGGCGCGTTATCGTTACTCGGCCGGCCGCCGTCAGTACCTTGTAGGCCATTAGGCCGCGTCTGATTTCGTCGCGCAAATCTCGTTTCATGGATAGCACGAGTTTCTCGTGTTTCGCCTGCAACCGGTTGATGATTTTCCGACGTTCCCGGGCCAGCAACACCAACAACCTGCGCCGTATGGATTACGCGACATTACGACACCGCCGACGGTGGCGCGCCGAAGTCTGTATAATATATATATATTACATTTTAACCAAACACACGGGATACGTCTTGGCCAGGGCGTCGGCCATCTTGCTGGTGGGCTGTTCCATTAGCGCCCCTTGCCACATCTTTTCCGACACGGAATTCTGGCAGGTGGACGCCGGGCTGATTAGGTTTAGTATCGGCGAAATCGACGACTCGTATATTTCCGAAAGGCTTTTGTTCCGATCGTCGATCTAGATTGTCGAAATTGACGTCGGGAGTAGGTCGTTCGAGAGAAAATAAAAAACCGGAATCATAACGATAATCACGGAAAGGATAATCGGAATTACGGCCGAGCGAAATGCTCGACGGGTGTCTACCGCGAGCGTGTCTTACGTCGAACAGTATGTCCTTCACCCTTTTCTTCAACGTCGAGAGCATCCTTATCCGTTGGAACAATTTCGGGTTGTACGACTTGTCGCACGGTATTTTGCTATCGTCCTGGAACGTAACACGGACACTTACGCGCAACGTGCGCTTCGTCGCCATACGTCCCGTTCTCTATACTACTCACCAGTAACTTCTTCAGCAGCCTCTCCACATACGGGTCGTGACAGGCGGTGCTGTTCGGGTCCGTTTCGCGCAACATCTCTTGTTCGATACTGCTGTACAGCGTGTTGAAGAACTCCCGAGTCAACTCCCGGTCTTCCGGCGACTTCCGGTTCGACAAAATCGACAACACTTCCGCCTTGATTTGGTACACTTTGTCCTGTTGGTCGCAAACGTTCGCCGGCGCGCTCGGCGTTTCCACTTTTAGGTCCAACGACGTGGCCGCGGGCGCCGGTCTAACGCGTTTTTTACCGTTTCGGTTAGAGCGATTGCCCAACGAACGGATATGGTCCGTTCGTTACGGTTTTCATACAAACGATCGTTAATTACATCGGTTGCCCGCTCGTGTTGACCCATTTGCAGTCCGCGTCTCCTCCCATCGACACGGCCACGTACGCGAACACGCCCGTCCCTCCCGATAACGTCTTGAACGCCACGTACGTGCGCCCGTCCTTCGACAAATGGTTCAGGTCGACCACTTCCAATTCTCTGTTCCGGGCCAGTTGGGCCCATTTCGTTTTGTCCTCGTTCATCTGAGAGCGCGAGATCGTTTTTTTTTCCCCCCCGTTTCGGATTTCACCTACCCGGAAAACTACCGTATTACTTTCGTTTCTTTTTCCACTTCGGCCGTCGGTCTGGCGGTTATTTCTGTGAACACGCCGTCCAGAGACAGCGGCGCGGACTTGGGCGGCGCGTCGAACGGAGCGCTCATCTTTCTAGCGTTCATGCTCAACACCAACCGGGACAAATAGATGTTCCGCATTTGTTTGTCGTACGTATTCGTGTACGTTTCGACGGCCAGTTTGTCCAACCATTTCTGAAAACGGTCGCGGGATTAGCCGCCGTTTCGTGGACCGCCACAAACGGTATATAGTGCGGTGTTTGATATTCACTTGGCATATTTCTTTCTCGCAGTCCGACTTCAACGCGTCGTACGATTCCTTGAAGTGTTCCAAGAAAAACAAAAAGTCCTCGTCTATCTTCTCTTGGAACGTCAGCACCGTCTTATTGACGGTGGCCATAATATCGTCGACGGCCTTTTTACGCGGATTAAAATGATTCGAAACCGCGGTCGTACGAACACGCGACGTCGATTTGTCGCCGTAATTGTTTGATTGTTTATATCGATCGGGTAACCACGGGACAAGCGTCGCCGAGATTCGCGCGCGTCCGTACGTACACGCGTGTGCGACTAGCGTTTCGTCGACAAGAGAACCGAAATGGTACGTAATCGGGTAGGTATCGGTAAGTGTCGCGCGCGCGTTTTCAAAACGGCTAGACGACGACGACGTCCTTTTACCGCGACATTTATATATATATATACGTTTTAATTGGGCGCCGTTGCGCGGCCGTGTATAACGACTGAACCGTACCGAGAAATCGCTCGCGTCGAAAAAGTCGTCCGTTTTTCCGTAATTACGGAAATTGTCGGCTAATTTAATCGCGTTTACCCGTCGAATGTATACGTTTTGCATACACTCGTACGTTTAAGCACGTCCGTTCGTGAATCGTTTCGATTTCAATTACCCTCTCTACGATCGTATAATCGACGTAAGAACCGTCAACCGCCGTCGATTAAACTTAACGAATTGTTACGACTTTTTTAACGGCACATGTACGACGCGACGAGTGCGCCGGCATTGTCAATAACGACGCGCGTGTAGTGCCTACGAACGAAAACGTTCCCGGAACGGTTCGCCTCGAGTGGACGCCATTCGTTCGTCGAACGCGCTCGGTGGCGAATTCTTTTTGTCGGTTCGGCGGTTCGGTCCCGGAGTGGTTTGAGCGTTCGGTCGAGTTGCGCGTTAATGAGCGCGACAACCGTGTACGTTGAAAAATGTAAATGTTCGGTCGATTTAACGATAACGGAAATATCGCGCGGATATCGTTATTTTCTTTTAGTACAACCACGACGAGCGAGTATCGTAGTTTCGGAAACGTAATTACAAAAAAAAAAAAAATAACCAAGTCCGTTTTGAACGGATTATCAACACGCACGTATATTAATAAAACTTTTTCGACGACGATTCTGCGGCTAAAAATTCTACTTTCGCGATCGTACAATTCCCGTTCGGATTTCGCGCGCCGTCTGTGATATATGTGTGCGTGTGTGTGTGTACGGGACGGGAAGTAATTAAACGTTCAGGTGTTCGGGACGAACTAACGATGATATATCGCGTTTAAGACGGATCGCCGTATTATTTGGTATTACGTAGAAAACAGCCGCCGGACGACGGCGCGTTGAACGAATAGCACGCGGTCGGCCAACGAACGACACGCCCGACCGCGCTCGGGATAGTAAACACGAACCTCGAATCGGCGAAAAGGCGACGCGGACGACCGTTAATAAGAACGGTTACGTCCGTCGATCGGCAAATGTTGTCCGCGGACAAACTAAACGTTAATTAGGTTTACCTGACCATCGGTGAACTAAATAAAATATAATCGAACGCGCGCGGACATTCGTACGGACGGCGCGTCGTGTCGAAACGTACCATCCCGGCGTTCGCCAATATTCGGCGCCGTCGACCCACGTCCGTTTTCGGCGTCGTGAAACGAACGCGCCGTCGTTTAACGCCGTTATCGAAACGTTCACGGTCCATTCCACTCAGTTGGCGAACCGAGCGGGCCGGAAGTTTTTTCGCCGCCGCGGACAGTTTCCGCGAGTAGTTCGTAATTATCGTCTACGTGCAGTTCGTTATCGCGAACCGTAACCGCGACGAAATATTTTCGTTCGAAACCGTTTCTGTTTTTAACGAAACAGCGTGATCGACTCGACCGACCCTTACCGGGTTGGACGAAGCTGTATGGTAGCCGGACACTGGTCGTCGCCGATTCGGAAAAAGGCCGCATAGACAAACGCCGACAAACGGGTGTACTAACTTACCCGCCGATGGCCCGTATTATCGACGTACTCGTGGAGACAGACCAACCAACGAACGGGCGACGCGAAACTGTTTCTCGTTTCTCCGTTCGCGCGACCGAAACGACACGTATCGTTCCCGCGGTTGTCGTTCCGGCGCCAACGACGTGCCGAATTCGTCCGCGCCCGATTCGCCACGGACGGGAAAATTAAACGCGCCGTCGACCGCGGCCGTACGAACCGGACGACGACGAGACGAACGCTGCGCCACAAGACCGCGGACTCCGTTTTAGATTAACGGCAATCGTTTATTTATTCGATCGGCGGTTACGGCGTTTTCAATAGCGGAACGTCGGAACAAATTTACCAAACATTCGGCCGTCTCCGACGAATTCGAGAAACTATTCTCGGATTTCGCTTGCTTTTTCTCCTTCTCTATTATCGAGTTCTTAACGACCTAACCGCGAACAGACGACGTTTATAGTTCGCCCGCACGGTGTGATCACTTTATAGCGAAATTCCGTAGGTCGGTTGACGTCGTTAGATCAGAGAGACCGCGCGAATGACGGCAGAACGTTCACGAAATCAGTCGTACCAAGTACAAAAAAAAAAAACGTAACGAGCTCGTCGGATTGACGGTACTTCTCGACATTCCGAGGATGTGGTTATCGCGAAACGTTCGTTCGGAATTTCTACCGGGACTTTTCATTGGTTCATTGCCGAAACTACGCGTAGCCGTTGAAAAGGCGAAGAATTAAGACGAACGGACGAAACAAAGGAAATCGGTTCCCCGGAAATAGGAAACGCGGCCGCCCCAGCCGGGAAAAGTGCGCGAACCAAACGGGAGAGTATACTCCCCGGGGGTCGACGCGCCGCGAGCCGCCAATAACTCGCGGGCGGACGCCATAAATCGGAAAATTTCGGCGGGCACTTCCCGAACAGACTTGGCGCGAACGAACTCGCGACGAATAGCGGAAGTTCCCCTTTTTATTGCGGACGCGCTCCCGGTCCCGCCCCCTCCACGCCCGCCCGGTCGCTTGAAATCGCAAGACGACCACCTAACCGTACGACGATAATATATGGCACAATCGGTCGTTGATTGTCGCGCGGTTTATCCGGCGGCTACGTGAATGGTCCAATTATCGTACCGTACGGCGGGCACGCGACCGACCGAAATCCGCGTTCGTTAACCCGACGATTGTTTTTCACGCCCATCGATCCCTTCCCGAACAAAACGTCCGCGACCGAAAAACCCGGCGACGGAAACCGCCGGCGCGCGGTTTGTTACGCTCCGTTTCTCCGCCCGCGCGACTATATCGTACGGCGGCGCCCCGTACAATATTCGTCGGCCGTTCGGCTACTAAGTTACCGGGCTATCGGGAATCGCCGATTTCGTGACCTCGGCCGGCCTGGTCCGCGTCTCGATTTCACCGTAAACGAGCGACAAAACGGTACGCGCATTTCCGTCCCGGTGGTATTTCGGGTCGAAGACTATATTTTCGATCGAACGATTAACGTTCGAGCGAATTTTTTCGTCGGCTTTTTTTTGGTTTTCGACATTTTTTCGCACACGAAACGTTCTTTCGGCCCTGGATAACGCAACGACACGACGGCACATTCCGAAAAGCGAACGTGACCACCAGTCGACCGACCGATTTCGATTCAAATTTGATTTTGGAAAACGGCAACGGTATTCAGATCGACGACGAATCGTAATAAACGCATAAACGCGCGCATTCCCATTCGAGTCGGATTTGTTAACCGATAAACGTTTTATTTACTTTTAAATTCCGTCTAGCGGTGGTTCGGGGGGGTTTTTTTTAAACGTTAATACATCCGCTTCGACGTTTTTCGATTTACAAAACACGTTGCGTGTGTCTTTCTGACAATCCATCTGGCGTTTAATTCGATGACATTTCAATGATTCGTTTACGGTTATAATAGTTTATATATATATATATAATTGAAATCGTTGCATTATCTAAACGCGTCTGAAAAAATATACAATCGCGTTAAAAACAATATATATACGCGCGCGCGTGTGTTTACGTATTACATATATATATACATATTTTTTCCGTATTTTGTGTTATTTCGTTTTTATAAAAGTCTCTTACTTAAACAAACAAAAAAATATTTATAGATGTAGAACGGAGTGTGGGAACCGGAGTTGATTTGACAACGGCGATGTTTGTTCACCATTTTTTTTTACGTTTTTCGAAAACCTTTTTATTATAAGCGTCGCGTAAGACGTATTTTATAAAAATTTCGAATTTTTTTTTACGGAAAAAAAATAACGCTTATTACTCGGGTATTGTGTGTCGGTAACGTTGATTCGAGAATAGAACTTATCCCCGTCGGAATTCGTCAGATTCTCGTCCGGCGGTGTGTACGTTTTGTACGAAAAATCAATAGGGACGCCGACGAAATATTAGGCCGGAAAAACGACCTCGGTTTGGCCGGCGCACGTTGCAAACACACCGAAATACGTACCGCCCGACGTCGTTTCCGTAGCGATAGTCGCCACTTTTTGTGACCGCCCGGCGGACACGTCACGTGGGCGACACCGAAATTGGCCGGAAGTTTCAGGACGAAACGGACAACAATTTCGCCCGTGTAGCGTACGGAACGGGTGGTGTTTACATTTGACGGTCCCGACGGACGGATATCGGTGGTCCGTAGCCCGGTGATTCGGCATTGACGACGCGCGCGACCGATTAAGTTATTCGTCGCGAGAATATCTCACACTCTGTCGCCCGGACCCCGAGCGGAACCGGTACGTAAGAATCCGTCTACGCGACGATTCCGCGATCCGGGAGTGTCGATAAAAAAAATCGTCTCGTTACGATATTCTCGCGAGGGTCGTTGTTAAGTCGGTTACGCGGGTAAATAGTCAGACACGTTACTCGTACGGCGGCGTCCGGACGATTGTTCGCCCGCGGTGCGCGCGTATATATCTACGATTATAGTTCACACGATTTGCCAGAGACCCTTCAAAACACGAAACGATCCCCACGACTCGAAAAATTCCCTTTTTTCCCTCCTCGGCGCACTTCGGGACAGATACCGCCGTCGTCCTAATGATTGTTCCGCGCCATTACCCTTCGGGTCGGACTCATCCACACACCGAACAACGGCGGAGCGTAATCGTTATATTTTCGTTACGTTTCTTCGTTTTAATTTATTAATTTCTATTATAACGACCGGCGGCGCGACTAATATTTCACGAATCGGGTTAAATGTCGTCGCGCGTGTTTTTTTAAACACGACAATAACAACAAACGGCCGTCGCAACGTTCGTTTTTCACACGCCGCCGGGTAACGTAAAAGAAGAACGTAACAAAATGGAAACGAAACAAAAACAAAAAAAAAAACGTTCGTCGTTACACGTGTATCGGTAGTACGTTTTGACCGACAACGGAAACGATCGGGAGAACCGGCGAAACGTTTCCGCACGTCCGGTTTGTCCTATGAAACTGGCGAATAACTATAGCGGCTTAACGTGTGTAGGTCGCCGCGGTCTCAGGTGGTCAACCAGTGCGGTCGATAAGGCGGGAAATATCGGAAATCGGCGTTCGCCAACAACGGGCGGCTCTACAACAACGTAGATGCGCGACGAAACGTCTCGCGCACCACAGTGTACTACGCGCCCGGAATTCGGACCAGCCGAAATCTGAAGGAAACGTATCAGTCGCGGTCGACTTCAGTTTCGAATCTGCCCGCGATATATTATCCAAACGTTCCTTGCCAAACGATCCGGCCGATCCGTTACCGTTATTATCGCAAACAGAAACGCGAACGTATACCCCCAAGCGCTGGCGATAATTTCGCGGTAATACGTACGGCGGCGCGTCGGCCGGCCGGCGATTGTCGGCGGATTGAATTCGGAACGACGGCCGCCGACATTTTGTCGATAGTTCGGACGCGTCCATAGTTACGGCGCGTACGCGTTTCGTCGAACTACGCGTTGGTCTACGGGCAAACGTGACCGGCGCGACGTATTTCGCCGATTCGGTTCGTTTTTTATGAATTTTTTTCCCGCGAAAAACGTTGGCTTTTTTTTGTGTTTGTTCGTTCGTATACCTAAAGGCGTGGTACGCGCGCGTGTATTGGATACGGGTGAAAAAAATAACCGTAATACGCGGTACGTATTAAATAACAACCGCGAACCGAGTGGCTACAATAAATACGTAGAACGCGCTCGGTACGCTCGTGTGGATCCATTGTGACGGCACTGTTTTTGATTTCGTTTTTACCGGTTAAAAGGTAATTATTTTTTGATCGATGGGAGGGGGGTGGCGGATTCTGCCCGATAAAACGCCGCGCGTTATTTTCCGGGCTATATCGATTTTATTGGACGCGGCGGCAACGTTAAAAAAAAAAATCGAGAAAAAATTATAGAGACCGTGAGAGAGACAGAGAGTAAATAGATTTTCCGTGTAAACGCCTACGGTATATATTATTCATGAGTGAATTCGCCAGATGTCTGTCACGCGCGGGGGAAGTTATCGGCTTATCAATGATGCAACATGCTGCGACGGTTCTCCGACCGGAAAAACCGCGGCGGCGGTGCCCTCACGCGTGCGTGGACTTACCGATACGCGTAAATACGAATTGGAATCGGCTTGGTCGCGGGACGGGTGACCGGGAGCCGTTGCCGTAACGCCGGAAGGTCGTCGGGAAAACGACGCGGACGGCGCGTTCGGACGAAGGCAATTCGACCGCTTCCGTTTATCGCGCGTGATCGTACCGGTCGTGAGTGTGTGTGTATGTGGGGAGGGGGAGGGCCATACCGAGCGTGTTGAATTCGAATTTTCGTCGCGGACGTACGAATACATTTCGTTCGGCTCTCGTTAAGGTCGGCGGCGTGCAAACGACGCGCCGGCCGTGTCGTACCGCAAAAACTTTCCTACCATCGCCGACCGTATTTACGGGTAATTGGTCGGGGCGGGCGCCCCCCCCCCACCACCACTCGTCCGGCGACACAGGAACGCAATTTAAAACGAAAATATAACGCTTAATGGCGGCCAAATCACCGTACAGTTTTTGCAATTATATTTCGGCGCGGCGGCCAGATTTATTGGGAAAGTTCCCGGGTACTCCGCGTTATTAGATTTCGCCGAGCGAAACACTCGCGCCGTTAGAAATAGTTTCGGGATAATTACGAACAAAAGGGATCGCGTGCGGCCCGCGGTTACGCGGCGAACGGATTTTTCGGCCGATTTTATCGCCCCGGGGGTTTGTTGGGCCGACTAGTTTCGCCGTGTTTTCTGTCGTCGGTTTTACGCGACGCGGAAATCGTTTTTTTTTTTTTTTAATAACGTCCGACGGACTCGTTGTGGGCGAGACGTTTTCCAGAAACGAAAATAGAGTCGACTAGCGGCAATCAGGGTGGAATGTGTGTGTGTGTTAGCCGTATCATTGGGAAAATAATACTCCAGCCGAAGTCGGACCATTTATCACGGAATCGTACAGACCCGGGGGGATACATTACGCGTCACGTACGGCGGTCGTACAAATTCCGTTTATTCGTTCGTTCAAGTCACTCCGAATCTCGCGCGTACGTAACGGACGGACGCGACGACGGCGCGCAACTAAAACACGTTCACGGTGCTCGACAAGTGTCTGACGCCCGGCCAACATTTCTCCCGCGCTAGGGTTCGGCGACGGCGACCGTACAGCTTCGGTTAGGTTTTTTTTTCTGTCCCTCGTTGGGGGGGGGGGGGAACGGGGCGACCAAAGCGCGACGAATAATCCGGAGGAAATAATGACGAGAACGTCTTGACGCACGCGGGACAGGTGATCACGCGGTTTTCCGTCGTATTGTGTTCGCGCGGTAATAATAATAATAATAATATACCCGCCGGTACCCGTTGCCCCTCTCTACACGATAATAGAACGTAAGAACTCGACGTGCGCGCACAATCGTTTACACGTCCATTCAATTTGCCCCGTTCCCGTAGCATTGTTGTTGTTGCGTCGCCACCGAGAACGGGCTCGTCCTCGACCCGCCCGTACCGAAATATTATAATATATACACGCGTATCGCCGTTCTCGCGGGAAAAAACTCCCCGCAAAAGGACAATAGAGCTCTCCGATAATGGAGACACGTCGGCGGGACGCGTAACCCGACACCGGTGGAAGTGCCGCGCGCGTGCACAAAGAACGGAACCGGTCGCGTTTCGGTAATCTTATACGCGAGTACCCGAAAGTTGTCCACTGTCCGCGGGCGCCCGACGATCGAAACGGCTGGTAAAATCGGTTTCGTACACGCACACGCGTACGGTGCACGTGGGCGTCGCTTTCCGGCGGTAATTTTTTGTACGTTCCACGTGATCGTGTCGTCGTAAACCGAGCGTCGCGAAAATGCGCGAGTATTATTTTACGCGGACGCGGCCCGAAAACGAAAATAAATTCCGTTCGGTCGGAAGCTACCAATGTTTTCGCCAACCGACTAATCAATTTCGATATCCACGACGCATTCGTCGCCTCAAATATACACATAATAGTAATACACAATCTCCGTATAGAATCGAACATATCAAAAATATGACGTCCGTGCGCGTGGGTTCTTCACAAAAACGTCCCGAACGACCGAATATATATATGTATATTCGTTAAACGTAAATACGAGCGTCACGAAATTTAAACGACTACGAAAAACTACCGTTAAAAAAGAAAAACTAAACGGGCGTTATTGTTTTTGTTTTCATTTATCGCGAATTCGCGTTTTCTTCGGATCTTCGACGATACGCGCATAATAATAATCCACGGGCGGAACGAAATAAATAAAATTCCGTACCGAGAATAATATAACCGTACGTAAATAATAACCGCGAACTGATATTTGTTTTTTGTTGAATCGAACGAACGCCGCCGCCGCCGCCGTATTTAAAGGCTTTCGTAAAACGGTCGAGCGCGTAACGTTTCGCAATAATATCGAATCGCGTGTTTATTATTTAGCGGGCGCGAAAAAATCGAACGGAGGGAAAAAAACGCGCCGTTTCGTCTCGAACACATTAAACAGGGATGAGGGGGCGCGAGAAAGCCATTAGCGAAAGTGTCTCTTCCGCGCCGATATTTTCTTCCGGCAGACGTCCGACGGCCTCTTATGACGGACGATATTAATAATAAATAATCATAATCGACGGCGCGCCGCGGACCATTGTCGCCGGGGCGCCGCCTCTATACGAATATATATATATAAATTGTGTCGTTTCCGAGACGAGCCGATCGAGGCAATTCGATTACGGTTCGTTTCACGAACGGAGCCGGACCGTCGTAAGCTCGCAATCACCCCCGGCGTAATTCGCGCCGAACGACGGCATCGGTGCAATTGTGGTGGTCTATACGGTCTCGTCCGTCGTTTTACATTACGCGGTTATCGACCCGTCGACGCTCGGTCGATCAACGTCGGTTTTCGAACGTCAATCGGACTAGGTTGGTCCGAAGTGCTGCCTTCAGGCTTTCCGGGCCAGTGAGGGTATTGCCGATAACGTGGGTCGGACTAGGTTAGGGATGCTGCGACCGCCACACACGACCATCGTCGTTACCAAACGAAACCAACGGAGATTGGTACGTCGGCCGACAACAACGGACGGAATCGGTGAAAAAACCGTTCGTCGCGTTCGTGTACACGACAGTTCGAACATATTTCAACGTTTCGATTGTTCGTACGAGACGCAAAAACTATTGGCCGCCGATCGAAGTTGTTTTGGGCACCGCGTGAAAAATTCTCGGATATTCAACCGCGCTTGCGTAACGTGTAAAATACGGTTTACGACCGACGAATTGCCTCCGGCTTATTACGCGAATCGTAACGTCCGTAGGTGTTTTTTTTTTTTTTATTAAGCGGCACGACGAATCCAAGTCGTTTGTTATGTAAAACTTTGCCAGGTCGGACTAGCCGTCGAACGGTCCGCGGTACCCAACTCTATTAATCGCTCACGCCACCGTTACCAAATAAACGTCGTCTCGAATATTGCGCAACTTCGACGGAAATTATTCGGGAAAAAAAACCGAATAACGGAGGGGGTGTTCGTTTTTTTTTTTTAGGAAACAAAATCGCTTACCCAATCGACGAAGAAACGTTCTGTCGATTTTTACGAGTTTATCGACCCGCGGCGGGTTACCTGCCGTTTTTATTTGTAAACGACTAATAAGAAAAGTCCGTCAATACGACGCGAATAATTTTACGATCTCGTGAAAATGCTCGTGTTTTTTAAATTCCCGCGCGCGCCAACACACAATAATAAATGTCCCGTAAATCATCACGTTTTTAAGTACCTCCAGCGCGACCAATAACGGTGTGCGCCGTACGTTCCCCCGTAAATCATTCGCGCCGGGTCGGGGAGGGAAAAGTAACGCGGCCGTAAAAAAGGGTAGCCGACAAAAAATTATTACACGCGTATACGTTTTTTAACGTCTAGTTATTTCAATATGCCCGAGTTCATTCCGAACGGCCCCGTAGTTTTTATAGCCTTTTCGTTTACGCCGCGCAGGAGAGACGGCGGCGGTGTCGTCTTCGTCGACAATGACATGTGCCGAACGACGGACGACTTCCTCCCACCGGGAGCCACGATAAATTAGCCCTCGGAAACGGCTTTGGAGTTGGCGAACGGATAGGCGGGCGCGCCGTGGCGGAAGGGGATGTTTGGGGGTTATTAAATAGTTCGTTCGTTGTACGGACAACCGGTGCCGGGCGGTACGCCGGAACCCGAGAAGTTGAAGCGCCGCGAGGACCTGTTGTAAGAGGACCCCGTGTTCGCCGGTTGGACCGTACAGTACCGGAGCGTTTGCGGACGATCGTCCCGACGTGAAATCAAACAGGTTTTGCGGATTATGGGCCGCCGTTGTCGCGCCGCGGTTGATTAACCAAAAACAAGTACGTCGCCGTAATGTATCGACGAACAAACAAACGTCGTTCGGAACGCGGCGCGTAGTTTCGAAACAATGTCGAATTACGCGTATTGTTGTACGTTTGGAAGCCACCCGGCGGTACGTGAAACGGCGTGGTTGAAAAAAAACAAAACAAAAAATGGACCGAAAATATACGCCGACGACCTCGGTTTGTAAAAAAAAAAAAAACCGTACGAATCGTTATTATTATTCGACGATAGAATAGGGCGCGCATTCGTGTGTTCGCGCAACTGGCGCGTTACGAAATTGCCGTGTAAACCGCGGCGCTACGATTTCGAACGGAAAAACAACGCCGTCGACGTCGTTCAAACGGTCGGGCGTTACGCCCGTGTACAGAGACTTCACGGGCGAGACACGCCCGTGTATTGTATAATAAATAGTTCGGCGAGTCGGCGGGTCTTTGTCGAATTCGTGTACGCGATTTCCCGGACCGGGTCGGCGGACGGGCGCTCGGAACGTCCTTTCGGTTTTTTAGGCGTGAAATCTTATCGCGGCGTCCGGTTGGACGACGTCGCACGGCCGTGACGGAATTTCGCAAATTGTCGGCGACGGAAGCGCGCGAAACGCCGCGCTAACGGAGAGCCGGGCAACTTAACGGGCGTTTTCGGAGTGTTCGTGGCCGGCACGTTGTTCGCGAAAGTTTCCGGAAAAAAAAAAAACGGATCCCAGCCCGACCACCGCGAGACGAATGGAAATCGGTCCGAGATACGATCGCGGAAATTCGAAACGGGCGCGTTGTTTGTGCGGGACGAACACGGCGACCGCGGCTGATTTGGAGCGAAATAAACGGTAAACGTTTCGGCCATTCGGCGCTTTTATTATTCGGTCGGCGCGTGTGGACGCCCCGGGGTCGCGAATATTTGCCGGACTCGGCGATGGCCGTTCGGACGTTGCGTCGACGCAGCACGTTTTTTGTTTGTCGGACGTTCGGGTGGCGAGGGAACGGCCGCGAAAATTCCAGCGGCTCGAGTGTAAGAGCTCGACTCTTACGCGGTTAGACGTTTCGCGCGCGTCGGGAACTGTTGACAGACAGCGGAAATCCGTCAGTGTTATATTACGTTGAGCACGACGTGTGTGTGTAAACATATACGTATATATGGCGAAAACGTTAAGAAAAAACTATACGTAATTCGTATATGTTACGATCCGTGACGTACGCGATTTGTGGGAGCCGAGGGTTAAAGAGTGTAAACGTTAAATGGTTTTTCGCGCCAAAAACTAGCTCTA
Source organism: Geopemphigus sp. TES_GeoC_2020 (assembly GCA_025469175.1). Taxonomy (NCBI): domain Eukaryota; kingdom Metazoa; phylum Arthropoda; class Insecta; order Hemiptera; family Aphididae; genus Geopemphigus; species Geopemphigus sp. TES_GeoC_2020. The sequence continues at coordinate 20,869 of JAIPRN010001004.1, forward strand.
CCCCACCCCCACCCGACCGGGCCGCCGCCGAAACCAAAAACACGGATCTCGTTCCACGCTGTCGAACGACAGGTCGTACCACCGTAAAAACGTGCCGCGTCTAAAAACCGACCGATAGAGTGTATCGAACATACGTGCACACAAATATACGTTCGCACGATTCCCAAATACGCCGGTCAAGCCGTCGTCTACGAACCAACGACGTCGCGGTACGGCCTCACGTAACCGTATTTACCAACAAGTCGTGGTACGGTTTTCCGCGATTCGGCCGTATGCCCGGAAATCGGACTAGAAACCCGCGCAGTGTACGGAAACGATGTCCAGTGTCCAGGGTCACCGGCAGATCGGACGTATCGCGTCGGACGAACTACCTTTTTTCGCTTTCCCCGTCGTCCTCTCTCTCAACCCTCCCCCCCCCAAACATTCTACATTCGTTCGCTGTTCCGTCGGTCCGGCAAAAGTCGCGCGTTAAAACGACGGTACGGCGTACCCGGACGATACGCGTCGCGTGCGTGTCGGAGACAACACGTTACGGCATCGCGGTATAAATATCGTGTACCGGCGCAAATGTAGTGTAGCGTCATCGGGACACGCGTTACGATTAATGGATAGTTGAATAACTCGGACAGTCGGTATTTATAGCGGACGCGTTGCGCAACGACGTCTCGGTCCGTTGTTGCGTATCGTTTACGCCGACGGTAAATACGACGCGTCGGTTACGCGATATTATTATTATGGAATACTCGGGCCGCGGAGGCGACCAAAGACGACCGGTCGTCTCGCGGGCCTCGGGGCTGTAGAGGTTCGCGTTCACTGTCCCCGTTCGGTCCTCGTACGTTCGAAAGCCCGAGTTTCGTACCACGTCGCGGGCCCGAACTACGTATCGCTGATTAAATACAAACCTAACGCCGTCGTCTACGCCAAAAATACGTACGTCGTCTCGTGGTTACGTATCGCGCCCCAACGACGAACACAACAGTTCGTTCGGTCGACATTTTCGATTCGTTCTCGGCAAAAAATAAAACGATACGAAACGATTTACTATCGGGTAACGTAAACGCCGTTTTAATAACAACAATTGGGGAGACGGACACTTATTCGAAAATCACGCCGCGCGTACTAAGAGAAACGCGATGGAAATAATCGTACGGCAATCGCGTTCGACTCCAAGTAACGGATGTTCGTCCGTTTCACACGTACCGTGAAATGGATGAAAACCTCCGGCGAGCCGCCGAACGAATGAATCGACACAAAAACGTTTTCGAAAGACCCTCGCGGAACATCATCAGCTGTTGCACGGGGGATTCGATTTAGGATCGGGCCGAGTACGCGTGTGGACCGGCGCAGTGAGGGGGCGAGGGAATGATGGGTTTACAATGTACTTCGAGAAAACAAACTATCCGGCGGACGCGCGGCGAAAACCGGTCGGGGACTTACACGGACCGCTGGTCGCGCAGAATCGGGCGCGGGACCATCCCCACCCGGCTTGTGTCGTGAGGGTTGTTCGTGTAACGTCTTCATTGTCGAGTTCTCCGTCAACGACGTTCCGACCTTTGTGTTTTTTGGGGAGACGGCGCGACAATAAAAACACGAGCGCGCACATGTCTGTCGATCGGCCGTCCCTGGTGCCCTTACGCCGCGATGCGCGTTCCCGTCAGCCGTTTTCGGCCGACCGTGTAACGACGCGACGATACGCGTCGGTTCCGGAGCGCTTCGTTCCGCGGCGGTTGTTCGGCGATTCAACCGCGTGTCCCGTAGACGTCTCGCCGGACTTACGTGCGTATCGATTGAACAACGAAACTGGACCGCGAAACTTTTTTCATTCGCCTACGTTGTTTCGTACCGGGAAAGTCACGCGACTTCGAACCCGCGGTGTAACGAAAAATACGACGAGTGTACACGTTCGTTCGGCGACGAAACATCGTGGCCATCGTTGACGCGGTGTATTCGAACGGGAATTTCGTTAGTTGTCACTACTTCAGCCCGTCCGTAGTTCGACGTTAAACGCTACGCGCGAAAAAACCCGATCGGACGGAGGAGGACGAGGGACGTGAACGTTTAAAAAGTTTTAAAATGGCGTTTCCGGTCCGGAACATCGCGTGTGTTAGGAACGGCGAACGATTTGTCTCTACGCGGACAACGAAGACGATGGCGCGCGCGAAAACACCGAGTTGACACGGCGGCGGAGGACTTTGTTCGGGCGAACCGACGCCGGCGGGAAATAAACAATTGGCGGCGACGATCGCGACAACGCGACGTGTGTGTGTGTAAGGGGAGCGCGTTACTATGGCGACAATCGCAAAAAGCGGAGGAACAGGTCCGACGGAATTTATCGTCGACGGGCCGTTAAATCATTTTCGGACGATTGAAATCGAAAAATAAACGCGACCGGAATTATTCGCCCGTTGACGTACGTACTAGTGGAACGCCGCCGGTACATTGTTAGCCTATACGCGCGCGTGTATGCGTCGACCGCGACGTACGCTTTTCGCGCCGGCACTACGCTCGGTTCGGTTGTTTGTGTGAAACTCGCTTTGCCGACGGAAACGTTGACGCGGGGCCGTCGCGCCGTCGATTTTCACATTTCGCCACGGCCACCTTCGAACGGTTACGTTCGTCGATTTGCGCCGACGGAACTACGGCCATCGGAAGTTCCGTAAGCGAAATTTACACCCGATGGTTGAAAAAAAAATCGCGAACTCGACGTTACCTAAACGTTTACTTATATAGGCCGTCTCGCTGGAGCGAGTTCGTTTCGTCGTGAATTTCACAACGTCGGACGGCCGCATTTTCGGATAAGTCGCCGGGCGTTTCGTTTTTACCGAACCGTTCCGGAATCGGGCGACTACACCGACGGACGCAACGCCAATGGAGACCTCTTCTACACGTAGAGTTTAGAACGCGCTACGCTCCTTGAAAACACGCGTGCACGCCCGAATTTTCCGACTACGCTGTGATTGGCCGTACGCGTTTTTGTGCGTAGGGTCCGACCGCTTGTACGGAACGCACGTCCCCGCGTCGAGATAGTAGTTTTTTAATTGACTCCCGGCGGGTCGCCTACCGTGCCGCCGCCGTATGGCGCGCGCTCGCTATTATTCACTGGGCGACCAATTTTTTTTCCGCCGCCGTTCGCCCGCGACGCGCATTCCGAAACGAATCGTCGACGCGCCTATTTGTTTCCCGACGCGCGCGCGCACGACGGGCTGTGGCGGGATGGATCGAAAGGGATCACCGTCGCGGTCTTAACGCCGCCGTTAAAAACTATCGCCCCGAACGGAACAATGACCCAGCCAACGGATACTGCAGCTGGTGTTTCCGCGTACGCCGCCGAATACTCAACATACACACGAGGGGCCCGTAACGCTCCCGCCGCGGGCGTTAATCTCCATTAAACACAGATCGTTTGGTTTGCGCGGTCGAGTTTCCCGTTTTATTTTTTTGTTCGTTTTGACAACGCGAACACCGTTTCGTCTAACTCGTTTCGAATTTCGCGAATTCCTCTGGCATCCCGTAACCAAACGCCTAGCGGCGGCCTAAAAGCTGTTTTTGTGAACGCGTTTACCACGTGTCCGCGTATTTTTTACCGATTTATATCGCGGTCAGTTTACGCCCGCCCCACTTTTCCTCGCAAAATAAAACGATATAATCGTCATTTTTGCCCGTTCGATTCCTCCGTGAAGTGTCCGTACCGTCGATATTCCGTAGACCGATTGTTCCGTCTAATCCAATTCGCCAGTCACGAAGCGAATCGTTTCCCGCGTCTCGTTAATCGAAAATCCGGGAACTCGACGAGCGGACGACAAAAGTAGCGCCGGTAACTGGTCCGTTTGTCCGTCGGTAACCTGTTAGTGATCTTCGAACGATCCCTCGCTGGGTTAGAGTTTACTCGACATTATCGGACGAACTCGGCGCGAAACGAATTCGTCGCGCAATCGCGACCAACAATCGAACGGCGGATAAGAAAATATCTCGATGTACGTTTACGTGAACACGACCGGGAACGACGTGTGTCGGACACGTTTTGCCGCGCAACAAAAAAAAAAAGAAAAAAGAAAAGAACTACACAACGCGCGCTTTATACGCGCTCCTCTAACGGCACGGTATTATCGTGTGGGCTTTGGGGCGTTCTCGTTGAACGTAACGGGCGATAAACAATGCGATCATTGTGCGCGCGCCGCGCGTTTGACTTTGACACCGGTGGCGCAGACGTTTGCGCAACCGGCCGAACGTAACCCCATCGAACACGACTTTTCTTTCACGCGAACAAAAGGACACTTACGACACGCGCGCGCGCACGTCCGTGTTACAGTCGCCGTGTACCGCCGAGTTCGGGTGTAGCCGGTCGTGTACGTCGTATTGCGTTTACGGACGACGTCCGCGACCGCGCGCGGTTAACACAATATAACCACTCGTTATTGTCGTTGGTTGGCCCGAGAATGGGTTCATTATTCGCGCTAACCCGCGCGCGGCGTTCGGGCCCTTTACCTCGGCCGGTCACCGCCGCAACAAAAGTCGCCCAGCCGACCGGCGTGTACGCAATACGACGCGCTCGTAGATTGTCACCATGCGTCGTTGTTTTACGTAACACTATTCGGATTACTTTAAAGTAGTCGGCCCGCGATCCCGTCGATTTTCCGTTTTCTTCCCCTCGCGACGACGGCTGTGTGGACAAGTGGACGGCAACGTTCAATGACCGTCGAACACGGCGACGTTCCACAATAACGTCGTGGACCCTTCGTAAAACTAACCCGGCGTTTGTGCGACGGGCGTGTGTGTTACGGGCGCCCGCCAGCGGACGAAAATCTGGAGAACGTATAATTCTCGAAACGTAAGCGGACCTGGCGTGCTCGGACGAGGCAGACAATAGTGTTTCCCGAACTCGGTAACGAAACGGTTGTAATTTCCATCACGTTCTGTGTTGGTCTTTCAATCGGCCGGGTCGTCGGAGATAAAACGATTAATAATGAACCGCGGGATAAAATACGCGAAAACACGCGGTTCCGTCGTTACTATGTCGACAATTCGATTCATATCGACCCCATACAGCGACCGTCTCGACGAGGGTTACACGCGGAGGGTATACGGTTTGGGGGGTAACGAATTAATTTTCGTTCGTCGCGAAACAAAAACGACTGTTCGCGCGCCGTTCTACCTCGCCGATATAGCGACGGCGAAAACAGTTCGACAACCGTTTCCGTTCGTTTTCCCCGGAGGACGTTTCGTTTTGCCCGCGTGTTGTTTTGTTCCCCTCGCGTCCGGTCGACGGCCCGTAGACAAAATCGTCGGACAAAGGTCGTAATTCGTGAACGGAGATCTCAAAGTTGGTGCGTGTTAAGGCTTGGTTAACACAGAAAGCGTACGTCGGTCGAGTTTTGTAGTCCGCGCAGACAGGTTATTCGGCGTTATGGCCGCGTTGAACGGCCGTCGTCCATAAACGCGCGTAATCATACGTAACGGTTGTATCGTAATTGTAAACCCGCGTTGAACGCACTCCGTGTGAACCATGCCTAAACACGGGTACGACGGCGATCTTCGTGGAAATTCGGTTGCCGTTAAACGATCGACGCGATCCCGGTGGCGCGTCGAAAACGACGATAACCGTTTTCGGATACGAGTCCGCGTACTTTCCTACGCTCGTGTATAGTTATTTCGGTGTGGAAAATAAACGTTCGACGGAAAACCCTAACAGCTAAGTCGTCGTCATTGTGTAGTTAATGTGTCGGCCAACGTTCGGTGCAACCTCTCCGATCGGTTATACGAACATTCGCGCACAATTAAACGAGACGGTTCACACGTTGTTGGCGAATACGAACGCCCGTCGCGGTCGATCAGTGCCAATGGTCGGCGCTCTAAAAAAAAAAAACCGATAGATTGGGCGGGACGAACGACAACGTGGTCGAATATCGTCGGTTTCGTTGGCGAATGTTTCGGTGTTCGCGGGTCGTGGGGAAAGGTCGCGGGAGCCGTATGTTTCCGATAATCGTTGTGGCATTTGGACACGCGGAATTCGCCATAAGCGCGCGGAACACTTTACACGATATTCCGGTTTTAGACGTGTATATGTATAAGTGTGTGTTGGTTGGCTGGCAGCAAAATAGGCTACGGGTACTCGCGAAAAAAAATACGCCGATAAAAAGCGAAACGACGTACCAGATAAAAACGTTTTCTATAATATAATATAATATCAACCGACGGCGTTCGTATATTTGTTTCGTCGGACCGACGGTAGATATACGAACGCCATTTCGCCCACGCGGCCCCCGTGTACTTGCACAAGAGTACAAGCGAGAGGCAGTTGAAACGTTTAAAATATTTGAAAACGCTATTACGTAAACGTTACGTCCGCGTTACGTGGCTATATTGAACGAACGGCGCGTCGTCGTTTATCGGTTAGGTACTGACCGGAGTTGTGGTCGGATCCCGACCGTGGTTACGTTAACCGAAAATGATCCATTAAAAACTGTTATCGGACGACCGTCCGTCGCCGTGGTCGGAAAACGAGAATCGCGCCTAACACGTTCGGTCGTTTCGTGCTCAGTCGGACCCCCCCTCCTCTACGGATTTCGAACTGGTGGCGCGTTTTTCGCGTAATTACTCGGGCTCTTACTTGTTTTCGGAATTCGTCGATAACGTACGCTCTGTTGCGCGTGGGTACGCGTTTATGCGCCAAAAAATAATAGTCGTATCGGTTAAGGACGTCCAGACTTTTTTTCGCTTCGTGTCGTCTAATACAACGAAATAGTAGTAGCAGTTTTTAAGGTGAACGGAACGACTTTTCGTGACGGTGGTGTCGTTGTCGTTACACGCGCCATATACGTAGGAGTAGAAAACGGGGAAAAAACTACGGAGAAACGAATTCATTGCGAAAAATTATCGCGTACGTATTAATAGTAATTCGTCGTTTTAGCGATTATATTTTTTTCCGTATTTCGTCAAACCGTTCCCGAATGTTTTCGTGTAGAGCGTTCTCGTTCGACTCGTCGTCTGGTAACTAGCGCGCGCGTGTTACACACCCACCTTCTCCCGACTTTTCGGGTCCGAACCCGAATAAAACGTTATCGCACGGAGCGTTCGGTAGAGGGGAGAATTGCGTTTCGAACGGAACACGATTTTGACACTTTTCCCGCGCGCTAGAATCATTGTCGTTGTTGCCGGACAAACGACGCGTTAGTTCTTGGGATATAATATACGGTCGAAATGGTTTTCGTAGCTCGGGCCTCGACCCGTTTGATTATTTATCGATAAAAGGCGACCGTGGATGCCGTGTAACGGACTCGAAAAGTATTCGACCGATTTCAATAGTGTCGGCGGCGGCGGCGGCACGTAATTCAACGGCTGAGACTAATGCCCGCCAATGACGTTCCGTAAAAAGTCCGTTGGCGATTGAGGACGACGGTCCGTTGTTTTGTACAGTGAACATGACGAACGACGACGTGCGCGGTTGCCCGGAACGGCGGCAGCGGGAGAAAGGGGAGACTCTTTACGCGCGAGAAACGTTGACGACGAACGACTGCCGCCGTGACGTTTCGGCGGACCGTTTCCGCGGGTGGCGCGTCGCACACGTTCGAAACGCGAAACCGAAAGACGACGAACGACGGTGGCGACTGACACGGAGTGCATCAGCCGCGGCCAATTACGAGGGGCGGTTCTATTTTCGGTAGAAAATACGGACGGCGGGCTCTTATAGCCGACTGCCGGTTTAAGTGTCTCGCGCGTCCTCGACGGTCCTTCGGAGATTTATGGCGCGTTCGTCTCCGAAAATGTCCCTTCTGTTCATTAGCGCGGGCGTAAAGCCGCGCGCGATTTATGGCCTCGACGGTTTTCGGAGGCGCGCGCTCGTTCGTCACGGCCGATTCTCCCGCCACCGATAACGTCGATTTGGCGCGGAGGGAGCGTTAATCGGATTTACGGGAATCCGCCGCGGTTCATCCGCGTCATCGATGGACGCGCCCGTTCGGACATCCGAAGAACGGGCTCGTGCGCCCAGCCGGCCAAACTCGTGAGGTTCGCCTTTCCACAAAACTACCATACGGACAATCGACCGTTAATTTGTTTTCCGTCGATTCGCGTCGACGGTTTTTCGGTTGCTTAGACAGCCCGCGCGTACGTCGCGACACACTAAACTTGGCGGCCGGTTCGCGGGAAATGTACGGTTTCCAAGTGAATCGCGCGCGTTTCCGCATACGTAACGAACGATTGCCGGACGTTTTATTCGACGAAAGCCTAAAAACAGTACGAAACTCACGGTCGAACACAATAAACCGTTTTCGTCGGATTTCGGAATTGATCGTTTTCGCCGGTGTTTTTCGTTAACGCTACAATAGCCCCCTTTTATTGCCCCGACACGTAGAATTTTAAATATTTTTCAATAACTCGGGTAAATGAATAATGAAAAATAAACAATATATCCGCGCTATATAGGTAATGTACGAAAATATTCCGCGATCCGACAAATATTACGGGTATAGAACTAAACGGAATCTCGGCATGGGTTCAAAATGAAAATGAAATTTCTAAAATACTCGTTTTCACCTCTATATTACTTTAGTTTCATCGTGACGTCATTTTTAATTGAAATTTTTATCGTTCGTAAAAAACGCGGGGATTTTTCGACGGCGGTTATTTCACCCTTCCGCCGCTTTTTTTTAAAAATAAATAAAAACACCACGATACTCCCATCGATATTCTGTAATTAAATCGGAAAATATTGGAATTTTCGTAATCGAACGAATTTCTGTATATTTTAATAATCGACCGTACGATTGTAAATTTGAACCCGAATGATTTAAGTATTTCGTTAATTATCGATCGACGTTCTACGACGGAAATACGAGAAATAAATAACGATAAAAACGATTAACGACCGCCGTCGTTATTATCGATTTCGGAGCGAAACGAATAACGTATTGATGGTATACCAGTGCGGTTTATTTTTTTTTTTTGTATTGTCGGACGTCCCGCGGTTACCAATTGATCGTAGTCGGTATTTTGTTTTTCGTTTTTCTCTACAGTTTCATCGCGCGTAATTAAAATTTCGAAAACGAAACGAAAAAAACGAAATACTTCTCCCGCAAAATTTCATTCGTTTCGGACTTTTCGTCCTTTCAAGAGCTAGAAACGAGTATTGCGCGTGTATATGGGCACGTCTACCGTCGTCGGGCGTTCCGAAACGGCAAAACGAACCAAGTTCGCAAACACAAAACGTGTTTCGTTACGAACAATTTCGTTTCGGGGCCGAAACATTCGCGCTGAACGACGCCCGGGACTAATGTCGCGACGACGACGGGCCAGTACCGGTTCGAGAATCGGGAGCCTAACAACAACTGGTCGGTGTTTCGTGGTGCGTGTCCGAAACACGGACCCATTCGCCGATTGGATTAAGTACTGGATTGGAAACGAACGCCGTTTTCGCGAAACATTCGCGAGCGTGGCCGAAAATTCGTCGACGGTTTCGTAGCGTCTCGGCCGTCAAATTACCGGCCCGTTTTTGGAAAACTCGGCGTATCAGCCGACCGCCGCCTCAGCCGGGGCTGGCGCGACGCCGTGAGCGGAATGCTTACTCCGATTAAATACCGTTTACTCGACGGGAACACGGTAAGTAAAACGTGTCTTTCCCTCATCTATAAAAACGTTCGTCCTATACACCGACAATTGGCGATTAGTACGCGGCGCCTAAGAGGAGGTACCGCGGTTTGTAAACGTTTCCCGAACGATTCGCTATAGAAACCGGTCACGGTGTCCCGGCACGATCGCGTCCGAATACGGTTATCGGGTAATGAATTCTCGACGGTCGCGGCTTTTGTGGGAATAGTGTCGAAAACACGGTAGACGCCTCGTTGTCGTTTCGTCCGTTCGTAATAATGACGACCTTAACGATAAACGCTCGTTAGCGGGCTCGACTTTCGAGTAGGGCGGCGGCGGTTGTCGTCGCCATAATTACGGTCATTCGCGCGACGTCGGTTACGTTACCTTTTCGGTATATCGCGAGGACACGACAAAAACGGCTCTCGGACGGCATTGTTTGTGTATCGTTCGTTAAACGTTCGCCGGCGCGTCCGTTTTTCCGCGACCACCGTTTTTAATTTATAACCGCCGTCGGCACCGTTATCGGTGGCTCGTTAATTACCGCGGCGTCGAAATTGGCCTATAACCGCGAGCGAAAACGGATTTTCGGACGTAGACGCCGCCGCCACGGTCCCGCGCAACTGTTCGAACACCGGGCGGTTGGTGGCGTTTCAATAAACGTCGCGTGCTCCGATCGGATTTGAAAAACGGCGCCGTCGGCCGTTCATTTCCGATTCCCGGACACCGTTGTTCCTGCCCGTCCCGGGAAAGTAACGCCGTCGTTGTTCGTCGGACTAACGGAAGTCCACCGTACGACGACGCCCGCCGGTTCGCCCGTAATATTAATTCGATTCGAATGGACCGGTGCGAATTATTATTATAATTACTCGTCGAATCGTACAGTAGTCGGTACGTGCGTGTACGTCGGTTTTTATCGTTTTACTTATCACGCGCGGGCGTTACAATTATTCTATCGCACCCGATCATTAAAACGAGGACATTCCGTTCGTACACACGCACACACACACGTAGTTACCGATTTCTCTACGGAACGTCGTAACCGTACGCTAACGTCATTGGATTTGCGCAATTCGCGTTCGCCGCGACCTTTTAATTATCGTTATTATTAAGTTCACGCGACGTTTTAATTGAACGCGCGTACAATAACCCGTAGTTCTTAACGCGAAAGCTCCGCCATTATTCCGTCTACGAGACGACGATGTTGCGCGTCAGTGGGCGATAAACCACAACCGTCTGTCTGGTCGTCCGACAACGTCTTCGGCGCGGCACGCAATAATCGTACGGACGTAATTATAATCCGCGACGGGGGGGCCGACTGATCGCCGCCGCCGCCGACAATTTCGCTAACGGGACGGATCGGTTCTCTCGTCCCGTAAATACGAATATCTCTGCGTCGCAACTATTTTATAGTTTCGTCGCCAAAAATCGGGCACGTTAAACGTCGCTAGACATTACGGACGGCGATCTCGTTTTGTATTGTCGCGCTTGGATAAGAATACGGACGCGGCTATAAACGCCATATGACGCGTGTGAGGAAAATTAAAAAACCGATACCCCGTGAAATAACGTTGGTTACACATACACACACATATGGACGGGCAGACGGTTTCAAGTACGTGTAATGTACACATACACGGGATCGTGCCCAGAACGTCGGCGTTCGAGCTTTTTAATTAATAATATCTTGGCCGAAATATCGTCGAACGGCTGCAATAAGCGTCGCGGAACCTCCGTGGCCCCACCACCCGCGTCGTAATCGGGTCGTAAAAATTCCCGACGCCGCCGTTAGATTATTCACGAAAAAATTTTCGTAATTATCGGCAAACGGTTTTCGCCACGGCGCTCGCTCTCGCTTTGTACGTGTGTGTATGTGTGTGTGTACACGTCCGGAACGTCAATTTCGCGTCCCGCGAAAATTGCCGCCATTTTTTTCGGCATCCGAATTCACTCGGTATTGTCACCGCTATCCCCGTGACCGTTAACGAATACGTATGTATTAGCGATGGGACGACTCCGACGTATGTGCGCGCGACGGTCGACGAACACATCCAGCGGACACACCAGGGTGACCGTTTTCGGGACCGTCGGATCCGAGTTTTACTTAATCGCGCGTGTTCGCTATTGATCGAGGGAAACCTACTTTTAATTCGGGCGGTTACCGAAATAACCAGGTACGCGGTAACGAACAGACAGAAACCGTGCGCGGAAACGGCGGACGGTTGATCGACAACGGTGGCCGAAACGGACGGATACGAAAATCGCGTGTCGTTCGTTTACTGGGAAGGCGGACGGGGCTCTCCGTACCCGCACGACGGTGATTGTTTATCATCGGCGTGTTTCTTTTTAATAACAAACGACGGCGCGCTGGCTGGCTGAAGCGACGGTTTTAATCGTTTTTCGGCCAACCAGCTCGTAACGCCAAGCGAGGAAAAAAATACGTAAATAAGTGTAGATAAATTACGTAACATACGTCCAACAGTTCGAAAAAACCGAAATGGAACGTTAACGAAAATACGTTCTGGATTTACGAGCGGAATCAACGCCGTCTCCTGAACGGACTTTCGTTTCCGTTAGGTGTGTCGTGTCGCCTTGTTGTACGCGCGAACGCGGCCAACCATTTTGTCTCGTAATTTCGGGTAAAAACAAACGGGGTAAAGAAACAACAACCGTAACGTCGAATTGGACCAGGTGGGGTGGCGGTTCCTTAACTGCGTAGAAACACGACCGGCGAAACACGTGGCTCGAACAGCGTTTGGTCACAACCGGCCGACACGCCGGCGCGGTTCAATTACCGGTTAAATAACAACGTTCCGATACGTACGCGGGCGCCTGTATTCCGTACGAACGGTCGGTAATGCGCGCGTGTGTGCTTAAGTGTTCGTATTTATTACTACCCTCGAACGACTCCGAAGGAATTCTCTCACGGTAATCACGCGTAATTTCGGTTTTCGGCGCTTTTTTACCCTCCCCAACGGGGTAGGGGGGTTGCAGAGGCGGGCGTAAACAAATACTCGAAAATAATCGAACCGTTACGTAACGCTATTATCGTTATTATTATGTACCGCGCTCCGAAAAATTACGTTCCACATTGTTACGGCGCCTTCGTTTCGGTTTCGACCGTAAACACTCTCGTTTGTTTACCCCGCCGGTCTGCGTTCCGACGCCGGGACACGCGCGCCCCCGCGTCTATTATAATTCCAACGATATTATTCGCGTCACCTAATTATTTTACGTCGACGAATCTCGACGGATTCGAAGGTATTCGCTTCTCGTTCCACGCCACCGTGACTATACGCCGCGAGTAATGTAGCCGGTCCCAAAACGGTTTCGACGTTGGCCGGCTGCCTCCTTTTTATTTCGGTCTCTCGAGCCCCGGCCGCCCGAATCGTAACGCGAATTCCGCGCGTGACACGATCGGGACCGTCTGACGATCGTAAAAAAAAACCAATTTAACTGGCGCTTAATATTTGTAACGTTAGCCACGCGCACGCTTATAGACGCGTGTACACGTGTACACCGTTAAATAACCGTTTCCCAAATACACTAAATACACATTAAGTAGCGACGGGAACGACGAAATTAAATTGAATAACTGTCCGATTTTTAACGACTGGTCGAACATCAAGCGTGCACTAGTGAGCAGGTGGGGAGTGTGAGGATAACGGCGTATCGGTTTATTTCGTATTTTCGTAAACGAAAGATGACGTGTGCGGTGATGGCGGGAGGATGGAAGGCAACAGCACGAGCACTGAAGCACTGGCGAGTGGTTCGTTCGCGTACCGTCGCGGAGAACACGTGCGGCGGCGCGAATTTATTTTCGAATTTTTTCGATTCGTCGTCGTCCGGCGGCTATTTATTACGTATACGGCGAACGGTCGACGAATTTCATTTCGTATCGGTCCCGGTCGAAATTTCGGGAACATAATTCACGCCGGGAAGCTTAGCCCGACGCGATGAATCATGGCGTTATAAACGCGATTCCGGATCGAGCTCGTTCACTTCAGCCAATAAATCACATTCGGCGTTGCGCGCATTTTATTTAAAAAAATCGTTTCGGCCGAGTTGTCCACGCGGTTTACGGGATATTCGGATCGCCGGTTACGAACCGAATTCGCCCGTTTCCGTGCCAAAAACGTTGTCCGTTACCACGAATCGCGGCCATCGATTCGAACCGGTAAACAATTACGATCGTTTCCGGAACGAACGTCTCCTCCGATTGTCCCGTAAAATCGTCGGAAATGCCAGAAACGCTCGTAGGACACGTTGAGCCGTCCCGTTCGTTACGATCGGGCGCTTTTCTACTGGACATTTTTTTTTAATAATCGAAATTCGAAAGTGTTGGATAAACGAAGGAACGACCGTCCCGAATGCCCCCGCTCTATCAATAATCGAATAGGTACATTTAACGTTCGTTACGTACGATGAAAATATAAAAAAAATAAAAATCGATCGGTTTACTCGCCTCAGCTATTCCGGAAATACCGTTATCGAATTCACGTAATTCGTTTACAACATTTTCGGAATTTCAACTTCGAAACCGTCGCTACGCATAGACACCGAACGTTTATTACAGTTCATTACGGTGTTCGATCGGCCGACCGCGGGAACCTAAACGGGTGTAGGTACGAAATAATCTCGTGGACGACACGCGCGCACGTTTTTATGGAACGAGGGTACACGTTTTATTTATCCGCTCGTCCTCGGTGTAGTCGTGGTCATCGTCGACCGACTCGAAAACCGAAAACGAACGCTCGTGGTGGACGCGAGTGTAGTAATTGACAAAACGCCCGAGAAACGAGCCGAATTTTGCGGATCGAATCCCGCGACACACATACATACACCGATGGCAGGCTGCCGGGGCTGTTGTTCCGACACGCTTATCGTTACGGAATACGCGATCGCGGCCGTACGATTGGACAGTTTAAGGACGACGGACGTAACTCACGATCGAAAACCGCGACGGGGCGGGTTTCGTTCGGCGGTACTTTTGAATATTGTAGTTTGTCCATTAAAAACGTCGAGGGGGCTTAACGGCTTCTACAGATCCGATTATATTTTTTTGCCCTCTTCGTACGCGCACACGCGCACGAGAATATAACGTATTGATTCGTCGGAAACTTCCCGATAACGACGCTTTTCGTTTTTGGCGACTCGTCGTTTTTAAAAATATTTATACACGATAAGCGCTTCCACAATTTCGCAAAAAATCGTTACGCTCGGCTAATAACGTCACCACTCGTACGAAATCGTCGAAAAACGAACGAAAAAGAAAACAATCGTTCCGTAAACTCGAGCGTTCCGTAAACTCTGTTCGGCCCGTCGGTCGCGATTTTCTTTTTTCGCCGTCGTCTGGTCCGTGTAGATCGGTTATTGTTCGTCGGCGGTAAAAATCGAAAAATCGAAATCGACGCGGAGACATTTCGATTTTTACCGCCGACGAACAATAAACCGATCTACACGGACCAAACGAGGTAAACATAAAGTTTGTCCCGGGTACCAACCCATCTCCCACAACCGATTTCCGTCCGCTTTCGGCACGTCGATCGGACTCGCCGGGAAAGTTCAACAAGTGATATTCCGGGTTTTGGTTCGCCCGTGCTTCCATAATAACGCGCGGAGTGAATGTTGAACAAAGTTTGTAATACGTTCAGACACGAGTAAGCCCGACGTTCGCTTAAATCGCGCAAACTTCAGGCCGACGTATGTAATTTGGAAACAAACCCGTCCGTAATTTGTTTTATCGTGTCGAGATTTGATTTGCCGTAGTTCGGCAAGCGGGATCGTTAGTGAGCGAAAATGACGTTCGCGCGAATTAGCCGAACCCGCGGGGCGTGCGACGATTTCGAGGGCGCCGGCGGCCGCGGTTAAATGGTCCCGAAAAGTTTTACGCGCGTGCCGGTCGAAATGGGCTCGGCGAGACCGGTCGCGTATACAAAGAAAGAGCGCGGTCGCCGGATTTAGCGCCGAAACCGGTCGGTCGCGAACGACGTTGAATACAGGACGCGAACGGGAAACGGACGTCTACCGCGTAACCGCCCGTTGTTTTTTTTATTATCCGGGTAACGATATAACCGACCGTTATTAAAACGAATTAAACGACCGTCGGATTGCGCGTATATAATATCCGCTCGGCGTTACGGTCGCACAGGTTGTACGCGGTAATTGAATTACGCGCGTGTATGCCATATCGTGCGAATCAGTTCGGGCGGGTGTGTGTTCCGTTCGTAGTAGACGGGGATCTCGTCTCGTACGAGTTAAAAGACGACTACGCGAAGCCGACGGTATCCGGCCGTACGCGCGAAACGCCCGTCAATTCGACGAACGTTGGCCGCCGTACGAAATACACCGCGGTCGGCCACTCTCCGTTCCGGTCAACAAACGGTTCACTAACCGGAAAATGTTGACGGGAACCGACCGAAAGCTTCCTAGCCGCTATCCGGTCGAATCTCCCGTCCAATTGCCGAGACCGTCCGAGGCGGGAAATTCGAAGACCGGTGGACCACCGGTTGGCGGTGGTATTCGTCGGCCGAACGAAACGGCTAATCCGTCGCTCCGAAACGATTTTCGGCTGTCCCTGCTCTCCCAAGGGTCTTAACGTCGTTAACCGTCGCAAACATTTTCGGCGCGTAGTGCGCTTTTAACGCTATAAGCGGAATTTCATTCCGTAATACGGGGTAATTCGTCCCCCGGGGGTTTTTTTTTTTTTGTTCGTTTTTAAACGAAAGTTTTCCATTTACGTTTCGAGCGGTAAGTGCCAATTAATAGTGACGAAAAATCGCGACGGTAAATCGTTTTCGGTTCGACCGGAACGTGACGAGCACACTACGAATTCTGTACGCGCGCGTTTCGTAACCGAATCCGTCGTGGGTCCCGCGACGAGTTCCGGACGGCGCAGTATCGCGTTCGAAAAGACCGCCGGTGTGTGAACCGTGTTGGCCGAGGACCGACGAACCGCGCGTGTTATTTAACGCGTCGGCGTAGTATTCGGTCGACAGCGAACGATTATTATTTGGCGAGAATTGGCGTGAAAATGAAAACGAATACAAGACGACAAGGCCCCTCCTCCGCGCCCCGGGACATGACGGATCACCTGTCATTTACGGGCGCGAACACGGGGGCGGGGGTTAGGACGCGAAATCTTTACGGGTCTATTGCGCGCGGGATAAGCCGTCATCAGGTACGTTTAAACGCGCGCGCGCGCCCGCGTGTACCCTCTTGACACGCCATTTTTCCGTCGGCGTGTGATTTCCGCCGTGCTCGATGGGTACTTCACGCGTCAGAGTCGGCGGAATTCGAACGAACGGGATCGTTATAATTCGTCGAAACTACTCGTGGAAATACGCGCGCGACCGTCTACGGGGCGTAGGGAGAACGGACGGCACTCGGCACCGGGGGATGGGGGTGATTCCTTTTGCCCTCGCCGTCCTCTACGCACGTCGCGAAACACCGCGACGCGGAATCCGATCGACGACGGTACTTGTGTTGGGTGGTCGGTCACGTTCTACGGCCGATACCGCCGGTTCACAATTAACGCGCCGCCGCACTCGCCGTTAATCGAACGTTTCCGAAACGTTCCGTTTTACGTAAATTACGCGCGGGACACCCACCGATTTTCCAGCAGTTCGGCCGAGACACGCGCGGATCGTTAATAATTTCCCGCGTACGGGACGCGTCGGCGTTGGAAATTAGTTGCCGACGTCGGTCGTGACGCTCGTCCCTAAGAAACGGCGGCGCGCCCGTGTTGCACACCGTTTATTAATGCCGGCGCCGAGTCTAAGCGCAATACGCGCGAACGTCTTCGAAGTGTTGTTCCGTCGTCGTTGAAAAAACCGATCAACGTTTAAGGACGCGCTATTTTTACGGTTCGTTTATATATATAATACGCGCCGTTAATAAATTGAATATCGTATTATTATTATCGTCGTGTCGTCATAGGCGCGTATCACGAATTCTCCATTAACGCGCCGTCGACCGAATAATTTCGTCGATTTATTTCCCGGCGGACTCTCGACGTTCAAAATATTCCGTTTACGTTACGGCCATAAATCTCTAGCCGCGGACGTCGCGTAGATATATGACGCGCGCGTGTATATATATTAATACGTAAACAAATTGAGACGAAGCGTATTATTCGGACTCGTGAAACGTATTTATAAAACGAGAATTAAATCGGTTCGTAAAACGCGAACGGGTATTTCGAACGACGAAAATTACGAATCGGATACATCAAACGGGTAAGCCGGCCGCGCAGGACGTACACGGGGAGGGAGGGGGACACGGTTTGGAAATTAGACGCGTAATTCGCTTACGCTGGACGTATAATGTAACGAACTTCTCCGAGTACGATTTGTTTGAAGACGGTTATTTTATTACGCGACGAAACGGTTTTAATCGATTATTATCTGTACGGGACTGGGATAGGGAACACTTGTATAACGTGTATAGCTAGCGTCTAATTTACTTTTAGTTTCAAAGTCGTCGTATATGTGTGTGTGTGTAGTATAAATTGTAAACAATATTGTTAAACAATCTCGTTATTCGTTAGGGGCAATGTCGAAGATCGTAACAATTCGTATACGCTCGTCGACTTATCCGAAAGTGCCGCGACGAGAAGTTTACGGAATTTTCGTATAAAACGAACACCCGCGTTAACCGTCGTCGTGTCAGGGAACGTAGTTTTTTACCGTTCCAACGTCGAACCACGCGCCTTACGTGCGCGTATTGTTTACCGCGTAACGACCGAACGAAACGATCGTCGGCGATTGGTTTATCGAAAAACGAACCGGTCGCCGATAAGACGAACGGCCCCGCAGTATTGGTGCCGATCGTATCGGTTCGTTGAAACAACGTTTTGTTCCGCGCTGTTCGGCCCGAACGGAAAATGAACTCTTAACGATCGACGAAACGCCAACGATTATTTTGTTTTTCGGAAACGAAATTGTTCGCGCGGCATTTGTTCGGGCGACGTTCGGCGAAAACGTTGAAAACGCAAAAGGATACAAGCGAAACGAAGAAAGGAAACGGCGGCGGGCCGGCATTGTGCGCCGAAAGTGACGCGGAAATATGGAGGCGCGCTCGTCAATGACGGGTAAAGCGTTACGTCGGCCGGGCCGCGTCCCTTTTGGCGAGGGTACGCACCTGCAGCCGCGGTACGGTTAGCCGTCTCCGGGAACGCGACAGCGGCGAGAAGTCGCCGGATTACGTCAAGATTACGTCGCGGCCCGGCCGGACGAATTTGTCAAACAAACGAACGACGATTTGTCAACCGAATTTGTCACGTCGTGCGTGTCGTCCCTTCCACGCTACCCTCCCGCAAAAACGCGCGTCCCTCTCGCGCCCGTCCCGTGTCACCGCAAACACACATCTCCGAGCACACGCCGCGTGTACGTTTCGCGGACGCCGTGCGTATTATTATCGTTACCGCGTGTGCACCGCCGCCGGCGCGTAGTAATACTTGTAAGTATACGCCGACTCGCGTTTTCCGACGGGCGAAATGGCGCACACATATGGTTCGTGTTACGTGTCCGCCGGTCGGCGTCGCGCTTCCGGAACGGAATATCGCCCGCGACAATCGTACGGCGACGGTTTTCCACCGACTCGACTTAGCGGCGAGACGCGCGAGGTACGCGTAACGTAAAACGCGTAGACACCAGGCGGCCGGAATAACGGAAATACCTAACCCGAACGACGACTAATCGGATAACAATAATAAAAACGCCGAGCCGGTCGAAAATAATCGACGGGGGGGAGAAAAAAACCACCGTGCCGTCGGTGTACATACGTCGGCGTACTACATAATTTTTCCGCGGGAAAAAAAACCCGTACAACGTTACGTAAAACCGATAGCTTCCTCATTTCACTGGACGTCTGAATAAAACGTACGCGTGCCACAAAATACGAAACTAGGTTGGGTTTTATAATTGCCGTCGAATCGGTATAATACATAACGCGTACACATCCGTACGATTAAGTAACCATTCGGCGGCGGCCGTTGATACGATTTATTCGCGAATAACGGACGGGTTTTTCGAATCAACGTTGAGCGTTTCGGTTTGTTTGAAAAAAGCGGAAACGTCGGGACGCCCGAAATGCCGGGAATGGTGGGACGACCCTGAGGAAAACGTCGAGTCAATACGCGCGCGAGGTCATCGGTGGACGGTAGCGGGCGCGCGAACGTTTCGGCCTAATGACGACGTACCCTAAACGAAAGCGGCCCGTGTTCTTCTGACGCGTACGTTAATGGCGCGCGCTATATCGTTACGCGTGACGTAATTATCGTCGCAGTCATTAGCCAAATAGAGGACTGTTACGCCCGCAGGGATGGAAAATTGAACAGACACGCGCACACACGCACGTGACTTACGTAGCTCGGCTACGGGCTTTGTCAATCAAGAGGCCTCGCGGCCCGATCACCACATACATTAGACAAAACCGTTAATGACTCTCCGAAGGGAAAAGCAATATGTACGCGACTATTAGTTTCCCGGCAAATACGACGAGTGCGAGGCGCGTTCGCGGTTTAATATCGCGCGCGCGCATACGTCGGAAACGGCCGAAAATTATAAATACGATTTATATTTCAGTTTATCCGCGCGGACCGCGAATTTTCGCCCAATACGCGTTTATACATTTATCGCTTTACGGTCAACGGACAGAAACGAGTTTGCTCCAAACTTATATCGATCGTTTCGTCGGCACGCGTCCAGCCGCTATTCGCTACGCCGGCGGCGTCTATAATTTTGTCGACAATTTTCCACCGCTTGGCGCCGGAATCGATCACGTACTCCGCGGTATTTCACTAATAGGAATTCGACGTTTTGTTTTCGGACATTGTCCGAGAAATAGTTTTCCGGAATGTCGCGATTACGTACGACGAAACGCGCGTTCGTCGACTTTTTACACCGCCGCTAATGATATCGGCGCGACGACCTCGTAACGGAAAATGACCGCGAAGTCATAGCGCACGTTGACCGCCGGGTTCCCTGAATTCGCTTTCGAATAGCTAAAATCCAACATTTCCGAGACCGTCGGCGTATTATTCGACGGTTTTCAAACCGTCGGCTACGATAATTACGGTGGCCCGTTGTTCGACCGTTTTCTCGGACACTTCCTAGGGGGTTTTCGTATAAAGGAGGTTCGTAATCTTAATATGTTCTCGGCTTTGGTTGTTTCGCTAACACGACAATTATCTTATATATATATATATCGATATAAATGTCGTTTGTTTTCGAAAATTCGATCGTTTCGCGATTCCGTAAATTTGAAACCAAAGGCGGCTGAAAAACGACGACGAGGGGGGCACGCATCGGGTGCTCGAATCCGCGATCGTGTACATACGTATAAACGCGTTTTTTATTGTACGCGCGTCGATTCACCACTTCAAGTCACACGGGTACAGTACGCGCGATTTATTCGCCGAGCGTAAACAACGACGATTGTTATTCGCCGTACCGGACGAACATTGGCGGGACGTGATAATGGAACCGTAGCGTACGAAAAATAAATCGCTAACGAACGAACAAGATTCGTTTATACGATTTTGACCACCGTTCCTCTTAACCATGCCAGGTGGTATAGGAATATTGCACCTACTCATGGTTCCGCAATCTTAAACTCGATAGGAAAACTATTTTCGCTCCATTTCCCGGCTTAGATTGGGTCATACCCTTCTTCCTTAACACTCCTTCCAACTATCCTTTAATAGCTCTCCCCTCTTTACTCTTCATTCCTTAGACGCTATTCGTGATATTCCACACATCCTTTTCCTGCGTTAGTGACGTAGGAAGCTCGCCTTTTTAGTTGAAAAGTACAACCTTCCTTTTAATACTACATCCATTCTATCCTCTCGGTTACCTCCCATCATTCGTTTCGTCATTCGCTTCTTCGAACGATCTAATTTCGTCACACGACTCCTCTTAACCGTATAATAATTTGTAGTAACTAATTGTTGTTTGTACGAAGTTTCAATAAAAAAAAAAAAACCACGAGACGACGACGGTCGGTGAAAAGAATGGAAAGGGATCCAAACGCGATATGTTTATACTGTTAAGCCGTGAGTGACGCGTTTACACGCGCCATACACGGAAACCGAATTTTTCGCCGACCAATCCGCTTTTTCGATACGTGTACGCGCGTCCACGAAATTATTTCGGCGTTTCGGGCACGTCGATGACTGTCCACGGCGACAAGGTGGAAACGGACGGTGAAACGAAACGGACAGGGATTATACGAATTTCGGGACTCGGTAATTTATAGACGAAACGTCTTCCGGGGGAAGAATAAATAATAAGGACGGCGTAAAAAAAACACGGTACGCCGACGCGTCGATAACTCCTGTGGGGATGTGGGGGGAGGTAACGTTATTATTTATTTTCGTCCCGGCGACGGAGCGCGAGCGGCGGCGGCTAGGGGGGGGCTACGTAATGAGATCGCGCCGAAGAATCTACGCGAAAAAAACATAAATAAATCGGGGCGGCCCGGCGATAGGGTGGTGGGACGACGGACTATAAAAACGACGAGACTATAAATAAATAGGACGCGAGCGCGCGCCGTGTAGATTTCCGTCCACCGAGACGATAATTCTTCGCCGTGGAACGACAAATCGAAAATTAGAAAAATCAATTTTCACGAAACGGTACCGGGGGTGGGCAACGCGGATTGTTTTCGCACGCGCGACCCATCGGCGGTTTGATTTATCGTGGCCGTTCGTTGTTGCGCCGAATGTAAAAAAACACAGCCGGCGGTCACGGCTCCGCGTAAACAACGGACACACTATACGTGACGGTCCAGGTACGTGTTATCCTCGTCCGATATATTATTAGACGTTCGTCCGGACAACGACGGTTGTTTCCACCGGAACGTCGTCTCGCGCCGTAAACGGGCGGTTTATAACGGTCGGCCCGGGGACGTAACGTGGTTCGTCCGGGTAACGTTTACGGAAACCGAACGCGACGGACGTTTTGAAAACGACGCGCGTTGGCTTCCAAAGCGTCTCGTTCTCGAGCTTTTACCGCCGTGTCACGCGTTCCCGGGTCCCGTCCAATGTTGCCACACGAAACGCGTCCCGTACCGACGACGTCAATTATTCCGCAACCGGCGTCCGGCAAGTGCCGCGAACGTTTCCCCCGCTTTTCGGACACCGTCTCCGGCCGACTGGACGTTACACGTTCACCGTGTCCGAATACCGCGCGGGGCCCAACGTATACCCGACGGACGTTTACATTTCCGCACTGGCCGGTCGGTTCGGACGTACGCGCGCATTAACCGCCCCAAAAAACCTAATACGGCAGCCCGTAAACCTCGTGTAACGTTACGACAACGTGTATTATATACGCGACGGCCATCCCTGTTCTGTTTTTCGTCGTTTACGACGATTATGGCCTCGCGAAAACGGCCGGGGATTATTTTCTCTCGAAATCCCACACCTCCCCCCCCCCGGTGTACGCGCGTATTACGATAAAAATCGACGCCGCGTTTTTTATTTACTTCTTTTCCCCGTTCGACAAGTCCCGTCGTCCCACGAGCGCGTTTCCCGTTGTTTTTTAAACGTCGTACCGGCGACGTCGTAAACGTCCCCTCGCGCCATCGCTGCCTACGTTTTATTACACGTCTAGTTCGTTAAAACCGAAACGCCAACGACGAAAAAAATAAAAAAGTAACGAAATTAACCGAATAGTTGATAACGACGGCGTCGGAAACGAAACGAAAAAAAAAAAACAAACGGGGAAACATAAACGTTGTTTCGAACGTTACCCGCGCTCGTGTATACGCGATCGTTGAACGAGGAGGAGGCGATTGTCGATTGAAGGACGGCGTTTTACGACGCGATTCCCGACGGTTCCGTACAAATAAACGCGACGAATTATCCGTCCGTCGAAAAATTTAAAACACTTCGCGCTATTTACTAACCCGAAATCGCCGCGTATTCCGATCGATCGAAACGATAATTACGTCCAGTTTACTATTTATTTACGACGGTACAAATTGAGGGCCCCACGTATATCGCCGTTCGTGTCTCCGTAGGAAACGTAATTTTCGTATTTTTCACGAACCGCGTTATTATAAATAAATAAACGATTTTTGCCGAAACGAAGGACAAAAAAGAAAAAACGCCCGCCGTAATAACTATAATAAAAAAAAAAAAAAACGGACGTCGGGAATATTAATTTACCAAAGACCTTCTTCTAAGCGTTACGTCGAACGGCCGACCGTTAATTTTCATTCTCGAAATGCCTCCACCCCTACCCGCGGCCGTTCTACGAAACGAGTTTACCGCCGTACATCCATTTTCGACGAAAATATGGGGCGACCTCGCGCTACAACTCCACACACGTCTCTACCAGCGATATTGTTCCGAGTAAACGGAACGAAACCGTAACGAGAAAAGCGCCGCGTGTTTATCGCGAACGAAAACGAACGCCGGCGACCGTCATTCGGACGATTAATCCGGCAACTATCCGCGTTTTTTACCGCTATTTCAAACTACCGTTACCGTCCGCCTTTTTGCGTTTCAAATCGCCGAATACACGCGCGTACAACAACACCCGTTGGTGTCGACCTTTCAGCGCCGTACTTAGACCTGAATTCCGGGGGGGGGGGTAAATTTTTATACAAATAAATCGGACGGCCCTAACGGGACACGTTATACATTCTAATAGATTAAACGAACACGTTATAAAACGTTTTACTTTTTCGTTATTATCGACTACAAATATACGCGTCATTTAAGAAATTTTTTATTTTTTCCAAACATTTTCGGGGGGGAGGGGGGAAGGTTATCGCTAAAACCCCTGCCGTTTGTACGCCACTGCGACCTTCGTACTTAATATCGAACCGCCTACCTGAATATACGTATTACGTATTACCGGCGTAACCGTCGTCGGTCTAGTACGGTCTAAAACGGCGCAGTAAAAACATCGTGCCATACGCGCGCGCGTGCGTGTATTACTCAATAAAAAACGTAAAAATAAACGCCCGTTATTTTTAATAATAATTAAAGCCGGCGCGCGTAACACGAAGATACCTACGACGTTTAACGATCGGTTTAAAATGTGACCGTCGGCGGCTCTCCGTAACGCGATCACACACGCACACTCGCCGACACGTGTATATACAGCCACGGCCGTTTCGCTCCATTTCCCGATCGCCGTCTATCGAAATAACCTCGTCGTCGTACGGTTCGGGTCACACGGCGTTGGCCGGTCGGTCGGTAATTTATGGTCAATTAGTATGGATCGCAAGCTCGGAGACCGTTCGGACGGGTACGCGCCGGCCGAGTGAATTCTCTCGCGCGGCCTACGAAACGATCACGGGACGATTGCCCGCGCGTACGGTGGGGTGATTGATTCGCGCGCGCCCGTATATATATATACGGCCGCTATGTAGGTTAACAATCGGTCGTTACGGACACGATTTCGTAACGTTCTCGGTGAACGACGGTACCGCGTGACGATTTTTCCGAATCCGTTTTCGGGACGGGCCAAGTGCTCGCGTCGAGTACAACGCGCGCGGCGAATTTGGCCGTTTCGTGAAATTCTCGTTCGTTAGCCCGCCACCGAACGATAACGACGATAAATCGGCGCGCGTTTCACCCAACCGCACCGTCGCCCGTAGACGACAATCGATTAAATTGTAAGACGCGATCGTCGAAACGGCGACGGGTTATTATTTCGTTCGAGGACACCGGCGGTCCGTTCGCCGGACGATTTACGCGGCGGCCCTTATTGGAAAATCGTGTACGAATTGCCCGAGCGGACACGAACCGAAACCGTCGGCCGCCGCCAGACGTAATTTACGCGCCGCGTCCGTCCGGGCGACGTTCCCGGTCGCGTGTGCGTCGTACGAACCGTTCGCGATCCGCGCGAATCAAGGCCGGAACGGGTCGTGCGTGAACCACTACACACGATCTCCGGCCTTATCGTTTCATTCTACCGCCGTCGTGTCGGGGCCCTCATCACCTCCCCTCGTCCCCGGTCGCGTATGGAAAGAGCTTCACTCGCGATACGATCCTTAAGGACGGTAACGAAGCACTAACGGGCGCGTTTACGTATATATATATATGAACTTTGGTACGCGGTGTACTATCGGGGCGATCGGTCGGAATATAAATTCAACGCGAAATTCGTGCTACCGTTCGTGTAAACGTCTCGTTGGGAAATAGCGCGCGCCAGGCTGGTTACGTACGCGCTTTAGGTGACCCACATGTGTACAGACGGGACCCGTCCGGTCGGTACGCGCGAGCGCCGGTAACGCGTTACGGAAAAACGGTTCTCGGAGAAACGACGGTAGCGACGAATCGAAAATATACTCTTATTACGCGCGTCGCCGTTTCCCCCCTCCCCGTACCGTTCGCGCCTTTTTCGTTCATTTTCGCCCGTCCGGACGCGACGGGACACCCGGCACCGTCGACCGAAACCGTACCGTCCGTGATACGTTTAGACGTTTCTCGACGGTCGCCCGGACCCGCAAATCGTGTCCGTTGTATTACGACGTTAAATACATACGTGCACGCGCCACGACGATCAATTATTCGAAATCCGTTCGAGAACGGCGTGTGTATATAGTCCACGTCGATTGTTCAAAATGACCACGTGTCGTGACGGTTTTCGATTTCGGGACAATTTTTCAACAAGTAAACGCGCAAATCCTATCGCGTCAAATAAATGGATTCCGTAACGGACGATCGTACCGTACGGTAAACCGTCGAAAATATAACGAAGGTAAATGACGTAATCGACGACACCCACACGCGTATAAGAATTTTTTCGCCCAAACAATTTGTTCGGTACGATTTATGGTCACTTAGAATAATATCGTCCGAGGCGCGCGCGCGTGCCTATTTTTGTCCAGGAAAAGGCTCTTTTTGGAAAATGCAGTGCTAAACAGGGAGGCGACACAAAAGCCAACTGGCCGGTCGGAATTGGTATCCGGGCGCGCTTAATTTAAACGTTTATTCGTTGGCCGACGAACATTCGCCGGGTAACGCGTTACGTTTATTATTATTTCTCGTCCATTTAACGACCACCGTATTAACGCGTAATTTACTTAAACGGACGATTCTTATCTACACGTGTACGTAGAAAATCTCTGGTTAGCTAATTTATATTCGCGCGCGCGCGCTCGCCGGCGAGGGTTTTGTAATTCGATTAACGGTTCTTTTTTTGTGCGTACGCGTAAACACACTAACGGCCGTACGATAATTAACGTGCAGGCGATATAAAACGTAATGGAAAACGAAATATAAAAAGCGAAACGAGGGCGCGGTTATAAAAAAAAAAAACAACTTACGAACGCGAGACGAGTTATCGGATTACGTATATACGGGCCGGAATTATTTTTCGAAGCCTGGAGATGAATCGATGGAGGGGAAAAGAAATAAAGTACTGCGGGCGGGCCACGCGTGTGTGTAATAGAATATAAGATGTCGTCGCGGGACGGAATATAAGAGCCAAATCTCTCGTAGACCGGAACACGCGCGCACGCGCACGGGCCCGGCGGTAACGTGCGCAAGGGTCAAGTTAGTAGACGTCTAACGAGCTTCAAATCCGTTCACAAAGTGAGCGACCGCGGGCACGAAAAGCGGATAAACTATTAAACGGCCGCGGCGCTATTATTTGGACGGGGCCGTTTCAAAGAAAAATAATTGTATTCGGGATACACGATAGAGTCCCGTAAAGAGGTTCGGGGTTTTATAATGGCGGAAAATTGTTGTCGTGGATTTACTCGGCGGCCAAGACTAGAGCGCGTTTTCCGCCAGCGCCCGGCCTTATATCGATTCGTTGGAAACTAGATAGCCGGTACGTCCGTCAACGGCGGAAATATAATGTTTCCGGCAACCGTAGCCGAACGTCGTTTTCTACGTTCGTTAATGTATACGCACTAACGGGAGCGACAGTTTGAAGGCCCTCGCGCACCCCCCCGTCGAAAATTTTTTAGTAAAAAATTAATCGGTCTTACGAGACCGTATATTCTTAGCCAATCATAACGAAAAACTAAAATATTCTTATAAATGTAACGCGTTCGTCGAATCGATCTGTAAACGTGTCTCGTTTATTTATTTATTCGAAAATTAACCGCCACCTCCCGCCCCGAAATACCGGTCTAAGTACGGCGCTGTATACGAATAACGAGACGTTTTTTTTTTTTCGAACGGCGACTATTCGCGAAATTGCTCGACGAAAAACTTCAAACTTCCCCCGGGGGGGGGGACGTTCGGATAATAGCGTCGCGCCACGATTATAATTATAACACTATACGAAATACCCGTGCGGAACGCGAACGTTGTATACGTCTCTTTCTACCTCGTCGAACCCAGAAAACTATCGCGCGTTCAACCTGGCACGTTTTCCGGCGTACGCGATCGTGCCGGCCATCGTCTCAAGTTGTCATTTCCGTCGATGTACCGAACACGCTACGACATGTCGACGGCAATCAGAAACGTACGCATATAACGTGTATGTACGTCGGATAGGAATTTCGTGTAAAGACGCGACGTTTGAAGAACGATTTTGTAAAACGCGATTTTTCGTACGAGTAATCCCTACGGAGTTTCAACGTAGAAACGCGCGCTCGTGCCACGTTAAACTCCCTAAGCCGCGGCGTAAAACGAACGCGTGGATTTCCACGGGAGTGTTGGCGGGGACTTGGTGGTCGTTAACGACGGCGCGCTGCCGAAGGGCGACAAATACGCCGCGTCGGGTTTCGTACGCGCCCGCGTTCCGCGATCGGTTCATAATTTTTCGTAAAACCGCGCGGTATCGATCAAAAAACATACGCGCACCGGTGACGGCTATATATTACACCGTTCGAGAAATAACGTTACGCTCGATCGCGTGTACCGCCTTCGTTCGGTAATTTATCATCCGTCGTAGCCGAATATTATTCGAACGAAATGAACACAAACGTTCCCCCACTGTCCCGTTATTCTTTGTTACGATAAACGAAACGAACTTTCCGAACGCGTCGATAAAAAAAAACAAACGGCCACCGCTCTAATGACTAAAAAACTCGACCACGTTCGGCCAGTGAATCGTTCGTTTTTAAAGCGTCCGTTATTTGCCGGCTAAAAATTTCAAATCGGAGTCCCGGGCTATTCCGTAAATAGCGATCGGATTGGCGGAAATCGAACGACGCGAGTAACGCAATAAGTGTTGTCGGGCCGTGCGGCGAACGGACCAAATATTTCGCGCCGACGCGTTCGCTAATCAATTCGGTTTATTCGGTAAATACGATCACGGCCGGTCGGTAGACGACGGGGTGGTTGTTCGTAGCGCGCCGACCGCTGAACGTCCCGAAATAGCATCAGGCGCGCGCGCCTTTTGTAAACGCGTTCGTATCGACGACGCGTCCCGATAAAATACGGTCCGGTTTTCTCGACGGAAAATTAACGCGCGAAAAACTTCGGCACGTACGCTACTTTATTATTCGCGCGTGTACGGTTTTTAATACGCGTCGGACAACGGGTGTACATGCCCTCCCCTAGTGTTGGATGTACGCGTTTATATGTATCGCGCGTTACGATCTCTCCGCCCGTTCCTCAACCATCCGACCATAACAACCAACGATATATACATATTACCGTTTTCGAGTAACCCGTGTGTGTGTATGTATAGAGATCCGTGTTGTTATAAACGCCGACGGAAACAAAGGTTTCGTTAAATTTACGACGGCGAAGAATCGGTACAATCGTCGCGCTGTTCGTCGTTACCCGAAATAAAACACTATTCGGTCGGCCGTTGTACGAGCACCGCGCCTAGTAATAGTAACCTCCCCCACCGAGCGAATTTGTGTACGGACCGGTGACGTTTGACCGACCATCGAGCAATTTATTCGGTCGACCGGTTCATTTTTACCGACAGCCCGTAATCGTTTACGTAATATGTTGTGACGCGTCTTTTTGGACACGCGTGTCGCAATTCGCGTGTACCGTGGAGGAGTTGGGGGGGGGCACACGTCCGTATTAGTTGGACATAATAATATTTATACGTTCGTAGCGTATTGTGCACTCGTCGGTCGTTTCTAATTTTATTTTCGTCTTAAAAAAAAAACAAGTTACACACACGCAGTGGGCGCGCGTTGAAATCACGTCCCATGTACGACGAACGTAATACCGTATCGCGCGATAATATTGCCGAAATACGCGGTCGATTACTAGGTACGTTTGTTTTTCTCCTACGACGTGTCGAAACCGTTAGAAACTCGCCGTTTTCGGAACGGTATTCCGTAACGACCGTTTCCGCCCGTCCAATTCGTCCATCCACGTCGGGAACCGTTCCCGTACACGTTCGACCAACTGGTGTTAGCGAATCGGGAAAACGTTCGTCGATCTAACGGCGATCCAGTTTTCCCGAAACAGTTCACCCGGACGTGTTTAATTCGCTACCGGTACGTCGGTTGTCTAACATGTAATTGCTTACTCCCCGTCACGTCGTTTATTCGACGTACGTAAAACGAAGCTCGAAAATGACGAAACGTTTTATTCGAAACGTTCCTTCGGATTTATTACTATCGCAAATACGCCGCGTTCGTTAATGTGAAAACGGGAAGAAATCAGAACAAGACAACATTTATAACGTAGAAGAACGACGTAGTGAACGTTAAAATAATCGAATAGTCGTCGGACACGACCCAAGTACGAGTAATAAGCGCGTACGTTTACGGTTATTTCGAGCGCGCGGTGGTCGGACGTGTTTTGCCTAAACGTCGATTGGGAATGAAACGAAATGGGTAGAACAGAAGAAAAACGGCGTTACGGTTGGGTTAGAAGAAATCGCGCGCGTGTTTCATACGATAAACGGACGGTAATTATACAGGGCGTCGTTAATTTCCGGAAAAGAAAAAACGGTTCGAGGCAAATGCGAATATACGCGTGACGAGCCCGAGTGTCGGGTGTCGAATTTGACGTGTTCCCGCCGGCGATCATTAATTATCGATCCGTAATTACGAAACGAGCGACGGCCGAACGAGGGCTCCGGTCAAATTTCGCGCAAACGGCGCCGCTTTGACGTCGCGTTTTTGTCGAAATCTGTACGGCGGGAAACGGTAACGGCGCCTGGTTTCGGCATGGGTAAGCCCTGGCGACGGCGGCCACGGCCGGCACATCCGAAACCAATATAAAACGTATCGACGACGACGAATGGTGGGGAGGGGTGCCGCCGCCGCCGCCGCCGCCTTCGTCTCGGGCCCGCCGTCCGTTTAATTTACGACTAATTTATAGGGTCCATTAATGAAGGCTTTTAAGTCGCTTCTATTTTGAATGGATCGCATCCGTCCGGTGTCGCGCGCTCGTGCGTGTGTGTGTGTGTGTGTGTGTACGATAATAGCGAGTGCCGTTCGGTTGTTTTATATAACTTGCGCGAGTAGTTTTTCTGTTCGGTGTGCCGCGCCGTCACTATGACGAGCGTTATCTAATCGACGAGAATTGCCTTCTGGAAACGGTCGGCGGCCACCACAATCGGTCCCGGGGTCAAGTGCGCGCCCGCCGCCGGGTCGTTCGAAATAACGTCGGGATAACAATCGTCGTAAAAAACAAAAAAAAATAATACGAAGAAAAGCGCGGCGCCGTAACACTCGGGTAGTTTATGAACGCCGGGAGAAAAGCAACAGCGAAAACCCCTTAAGACTTAAGTGCACGCCGCGTCTAAGAAGGGCCGTAAATAACGAGTTTTAATATTATACGGAAGCCGCCACCCCGTTACCCGAAACAGGGACGGGCCGTCTTCGAATCACAGGTACGTGAGCCGTCCGCCCGCCGAGACGCGTTATTTTCGGAATAAAATATATTAGCTCGCGGCGGCGTTTAGTTCGATACGTTGCGCAAATAACGCCGATACCGGTGCCTTTGGGTTTTCGTTCCGTTCGTCGGCGTTGCCTTTGGCGCTTCGTGGGAACAGGCGGCGGTTCAAAAAACAAAAAAAAAAAACGTACGGACCGTGTGGACGAGTTCGTGTCGCGTAAAAAAATGGCAGCCGATTACGAACACGGCGTTTACGTGTAACGGAAATGTACTCCGGCGAAGAAGTTTATATTCGTAAATCGCTCGGCTCGTCGTGTTCGATAAATAATCGATCGCGTTGTCGTTCCATCGCCGCCGCGACGTCTTTACAAAATATATCGTTCGTGTACAAAACGTGGTGTGGGGTCGATCCTTTCCCCCCCCGGCGCCGCTCCGCTCACGCCTCATCCGTGTACTCGGGGCACCGCGAACACGGTCGCGAAACTTTTCACGTTCAAACGCCTCGGCCCGGCGAACGAACCGGCGAATTTATCGCCGTAATAATTATTAATTAAGCCGGCGCACGGCGGTACGCGACGGGGTTCGCGGCGGGTCGTTTTTGTACCGCGGGCAGGAAAAGGCTTGTAACAATGGCTACTATTGTCGTACTTCTACCTGGGGGGAGGGGGAGGGGGCGATGGGGCGGACGAAAAGGAAGAAAATAATTACGAAACTGAAAAACTGAAGCGGCATGCCTCCCACCAGGTGTACGCCGCCCTCGCTATCACACCGACCGCCGTCCCTGGTTGGACCCCTCCAGACCGGAACTCTTTCGTATCGAATTACAGCGTATTATGACGTCCCGGCGAGACGTCGTTCGTGTAATATAATAATTGAAAGACGCGCCAAAGGCGAGGGACTACTAAACGAAGTTTATCCTCTTAACGCAAACTGTTGAACACGCGGGTTCCCACGGTGCCGTTTTTAATAGTCTTCGGCGTCCCCTCGACGGTCGCGTACGTATACAAAAGGTGTTTAATTTCCGGTCTTCGGTTCCAGCCGGACGGTGGCGCTGGTTACTGTTACGATTACACGTAAAATTAGTCGCCGAAGCCAAAAAACACGTACGGGACGAAGCACTCGGCGTTGTTGGTCGGGCGCCGGTGCACGTGGACGCGTCCGCCCGGTACGAAACGTTTTCCTTTGGAAGAAAACTGGACGTCTCGCCCGTTGTCCGCGGCAATTACGCCGAACACGGGTAAGAAATTGCTTTAATTGTGTGTTCGAGTAACCCACGGCAGCGGGGACCGTCGAATAAAAGGCCCGGCGAACCATCGAACGAGACGGACACACCCGTCGAATACGTCCACGGAAACGCCGCGTCGGTCCGTTCCCTTTGGATTCGCTCCTGCCGGTGTCGTACCGGTAAAACGTACGAGCCCGGCGAACGAAGTTTATATTTGTAAATTTCCGAACGCGCCCGCCAGTCCGTGTCGTCGCGGAAACTTTGTTTTGGCTCCGAGTCGTTACGCGTGTATAAATTAACGGGACGAAAATTGTTCCCCGGGCCCGGAGCTTTATATAAATGTAAATTCGTCCGGACGGCGGCAGTACGTCTCGAAAACGTATCACGAAACCGTCACGTTCAAAGTCAACGCGCGCCCGTAATTCGATCGGCGAGGAATTTAAAGTAAATAATATGGCGGACGAATTAAAACGTTTCGAACGACCGCGGCGGGCTTTTCGACGTGGCTAGTTCGTTAAACGAACGTTTTTGAAAAACCCGACGGGCGAGAGCGCGTTATTATTTCGGACGGCGTACAAATTCAATCGGCGCGTTTTTTTTCGTTTAAACCGAGAGCGCGAAATTTTAGAAACGATAACGCGAACGAGCATTATTGTTCGCCGGTTCGGTTTGATCGGTACGGTCGTCGTCGACACTTCGTGCTTTGGGGGTCATTTTTCAAAGGCGATCGTCCGCGTACTCGGGTGTCGCCGTGAATTTCGTGAACAAGCGTGTATGCGAGACGTCCAAATGGTGGGGGCGATAGAGGTGTACACACGGGCGATTCGTGAACGTACACAAAAACGTACGGCGAACCGCCCGCTTAACGGAAATTTTACGCGATTTACGGCTATGTTTACGGTATATACGGTACGAATACGCGACGACGCGTCCAAATAACATCGTTCGAAATAAACGCCGAAAAAAT
This sequence comes from Geopemphigus sp. TES_GeoC_2020, assembly GCA_025469175.1. Taxonomy (NCBI): domain Eukaryota; kingdom Metazoa; phylum Arthropoda; class Insecta; order Hemiptera; family Aphididae; genus Geopemphigus; species Geopemphigus sp. TES_GeoC_2020. Next base: position 54,379 of record JAIPRN010001004.1, read on the forward strand.
ACGCGAAACGGTTTTTTTTTTTTGGGGGGGGGCCGAGAGGAAAGTGTAGCGCGCACAATCTGAACGAATCCCCCAGCGATAGATTGTACGCTTCGTTAGCGTGCCTCACTGCCAGCCGAGATGGCGACGATGTGGTCTTCGTACGTATTCGTCGTTACGGGAAAATACGCGTATACGTACGTGCATAGGGAGGACATTTTTTTTGGGCGGTATAGGGGAGGGTGAACAACCCCCTCCCCGCGTGCCGTCACCGCCGCGGTAATAAAATAAGCGACAAACGCCGAAGAGGACGGAAAACGTTTTAAAATTGTCGCCGTACGGTTTTTTCGGTTCCAGAAACGCGGGAGGGGAAGGGGGTATTTGGATCAGACGTCGAGACATTCGTCACAAAGACGTCCAGGTTACGACCAAATGTGCCCGATGATAAAAAAAATTAGGCGGAAAATATTAACGACGATCCGTATTACGTACAATATCGAAATACGCTCGATCGAGCCATATAAGTCCGAGGCGTTGGTTCTTTTCACTGTCGTTTTTAAACGCGTCCTTCTGTACGTTGGCGGTAAAACATATCGTAACGAACGTGACGTTGTCCGGAAACTAAACCGCTCTACGTCCGCCAATTTAACGGTACCCAAATCGTGCGCCTCGCGGCTTTCGTAAACTAAACGCGCCTCGGTGTTCGGTCGCCGGTGTCCCGTTCGCGTATTCCACCGACAATCGATTTACCGATTAACCGAAACGTTCCCGGATAGTTTCGTTTTCGTTTCACGTACGAATCGTTCACTTGGCGTCCAAGCCGACCAACGGTATCCGATAAACGCGTATCGCGAAACACCCGCCGATTTGGCGGTCAATTACCGTTTTAACAAACGCTACGAAACATTTACGTCCGACCAAGATAGCGTACCGCCGACACATTCGCTTCGGGGGAGAGACACGAGTTGAACGATATGCCGTCGGACCGGGCGAGTTTTTTCGAGCAATAGTGCTCGGCGGGACCGAAGTGGAACCTGCCCGTTTCGCGTACTCGCGCCGCGGCATCTGCGAGACGCATTTCCATATGTTCTTCCGGACGACGCGTAATAATTATTTTATTCGTACAATCGTCGAGTATATTTTTCTCCTAATAAACGTTCGTCGTTTTATATATAAAAAAAAAACGCGATCGACTTAACGAGCAGTCATTGTCGTTTCGAAACAATAGTGAACCCAAACGGGTGTTAGGCGCGTTATTGTCTGGATGGCACGCGACACGGTTAATCGCTGCCGCCGATCGTCTCCCATTTCGGCGTCGCGCGTCGTCCAATAAACGATTACGACGACGAATTTCGCGTACGGCTGTCCAAACACGTCGGACGGACGGATACATTACGGCCACGGGATACACTGGCCTCGTGAACACGTCAATTCCTCGCACGTTCCGCTTAATACGGTATTATTATCATATCGCGTACGCGGGCCCCGCGAGACCGAGTGTCAAATTTCGAAAAGGGTACCCGTCGCCCCGGTGCCGGTTAGGTGGCGCGTACCCGGGTAAACGTGTACCGAAATTACGAGCGGCATCCTGGAAAAGAAACGTCTAATCTTATTATTCGTCCGTCATCGTCGTCGTCGTCGCCAGTTATATTTTAGATTTTCTCGCCGTAAGTTTCTGTACGTTATTGTATTATATATATATACATACACGTGTCGCGGCGGTTTTCTCGATGATGTGGTTAGTGACCTACTACCGATTCGATACGTACAATTATTGTTGCCAAGTCCTAAAAAATTGACAAACACGATATAAAGTAAACGTATACGGAGAAACGTAAATCGCGTTGCTGGAGATTGTCAAACGGTATTCGTGATCGAGAGACGGAGAGACTAAATTTTGCTCGCCCAATGGATTCACGGTACGAATATTAAAAAGCGAGAAACACGCGACGCGAAAACCGACCCGTCGTTAACAAACGTTTGTGTGACGCGAATGAACGGGCGACGGATAGGACGGGGACAAAAATGTCGCGCGTTGTACGTCACGTCGGCCGGGAATTTCGTTCGGTTTCCGTTATTGCGTAGCCAACCGACCGAATCTGTCGGAAAACCGTCGGCCGAATAAACGGTCGGTCGGCCGACTCGCGGTTTCCAGCGTCGGTGGTGCGCGCCGGGGGGGGGGCAAAACAAAGATCGCGGCATTAACTATGATCGAAGGGCTCTCTGAACCCTCCGTGCGCGCGTGCACTCGGCGGCGGCGGTGATTTGTTAACATAGCGAGACGTCGGGGGTAAATTGATTGTGGAGGGATGTTCGATGTCGAAATGAAGATAAATCACCTTGAAAACCTTATCCAAGTGGGTGGAAACTCCGTTCTCGGATCGTCTCGTCTTACTGTACGCGCACGTACGAAAGATAATGCGCCCCTTTTGTGTTCCCCGCGAACGTAAAAATGCATTTATTAACTCCGAATATTTGTTTGCTTTGCAACCGACGGACGTATTTTAGTATTGCGCGCGCGCACACACACACACACACACACACACACACACACACACACACACACACACACACACACACATATATATATATATATAT